>JAVJIF010032089.1:0-257673 GCA_038442645.1 Agave tequilana | reverse complement strand
GACTTAACTTTCCCATATGGAAGGTTAAGATGACCGTGTTTTTGCAATCTCTAGGTAGCCGAGTTGCAAAGGCCGTGACTAAGTCCTTAGTGTACCCCCGGTGACGAATCCACTTGGTCCGAAATAGAGACTAAGGAATTCGATGCCAATGCCAAAGCTCACTATGCACTCCTACAAGCCCTAAATGATGATGACATAGCTAGGGTTATACATTGCAAATCCGCATTTGATATTTAGTCACACTTGATAGTCACTCATGAGGGGACCTCACAAGTTAAGAAGGCTAAGATTGACCTTCTTCGGTCTCAATATGAAACATTTAGCATGCAAGACAATGAAACCATAGATGATATGGTTACAGGGTTTACCAAGATTACTAATGGACTCTCTTCTTTAGGTGAAGATATCAACAATGATCAAAGAGTAAGGAAGATCATCCGGGCTCTTCCTCCTTCATGGGAAGTTAAAGCAACAACCTTGAAGGAACTCAACGACAATGAAGAGATGGAGCTTATAGGTCTCATTGGGAACCTCAAAACCCATGAGATGGAAAGGAAAGCAAGAGAAGACATGGCTCCTACCAAGAAGAAGACAATTGCCTTCAAGTGTCAATCATCACACTCCGACGAAGAAGATGAAGAAGAAGATGACGAAGAGCTCTCACTTCTAGTCAAAAATGTTCGGAGGATGTACAACAAGGCAAAGTTTCAAGGTAGAAGGAGATGGCAAGGAGGCAAAGAAGAAAGGAAGATTGTGGCTTCAATTGCCAAAAACTGGGGACACATAGTTGCGGAGTGTCCGGACAAAGCAAAGCCCTCCACATCAAAGAAGCCATACAAGAAGAAGGCTATGAAGGCAACTTGGGATTCGGAGACCGAATCCGAAGAGGAGATAGACACCGCCAACATGTGCTTCATGGCTAATGAAGGCACAAGCAAGGTAACCTCTTCCCCTTCTCATAATGATGAACTTTCTATGGATGAGTTAGAAGAAGCTTTTGTTGAGTTGTCACAAAACTATGATTTCTAGAAGAAGTATTTAAAAATGAAAAAGGAAAATGAATCTTTAAGTCATCAAGTATTACTCTTACAAAAGAAAAGGATAATTAGTTTCCACCTTGACCACTACTAAAAATGATTTTGAAAAATATATAAGACTTCTTGCAAGGGTAAGGCCCCACTAATTGACTCAAATGAAGTTTCCATGCTTAGGGAAAGATTAGACTCATTAAGTGTTGTTTGAAAAATTGTGAATTTGATAAGAAAAGGATTGAGGCTATGTTTCCTAAGAAACAAGCCCCAAAGAAAAATGCTCATGCTCATGTTCATGTTCATGCTACACAACCTAAACAACATGGCAAACCCCAAAAGCATGCTCACACTACTACACATACACATCATGCATTCATGTATAGAAAAGTGTACTCATGTTCACATTGTGGGCGGAAAGGACACTTAGCAAATTTTTGTTATGATAAACTAAGTGCATCACATCATAATGTTTGGGTTCGTAACACTAACTTTCAAGGACCCAAGAAAGTTTGGGTACCAAAGTCAACAATTGTTTTAAATGATGTAGGTACTTTCCAAAGCCCAACGACGTAGAGGTTTGTGGTATCTTGATAGCGGTTGCTCAAGACACATGACTTGGGACATCAACAACTTTGCAACCCTATCAAGATATCATGAAGTGGCACCGTCACCTTCGGAGATGACGCCAAGGGTAAAATCATCGGTATTGGTAATGTAAAACTTGGCACCTCTCCTTTAATTGAAAATGTGGTTTTAGTTGATGGCCTCAAGCATAATCTCTTGAGTGTTAGTCAACTTTGTGATAAAGGTTTGATGTAGTTTTTGACAATGTTGCTTGTAAAGTAATTGATAGAACTTTCAATGTTTGTGTATTTTCCGGGTTTCGTGAAAGCAATGTTTATATGATTGATATGTTAAATATGTCTTGTAATATTACTTGTTTAAAAGCCCTCGATGATGACTCTTGGTTGTGGCATAGGAGATTAGGGCATATTTCTTTTGATCATATTTCTAGATTAAATTCAAAGGAAATGGTGAAAGGTATTCCTTCATTGAATTTTGAAAAGGATCGAGTTTGTGACTCATGTCAATTTGGGAAACAAAACTAAGTCTTCTTTCAAATCAATTAAGGATATCATGACATCACGTCCTTGGAATTAATCCATATGGATCTATTTGGCCCAACACAAACCAAAAGTCTAAGTGGGAATAGATTTGCTTATGTTTTGGTTGATGATTTTTCAAGATTTACATGGGTTTTCTTTTTTGAACATAAAAACCAAGCATTTTCGTATTTCCAAACTTTAAGAAAAGAGTAGAAAAAGAAAAGGATTCTTTGATTTTGAGAATAAGAAGTGATAGAGGAGGTGAATTCATTAACCAACCCTTTACCACTTTTTGTGATGAACATGGAATAAAGCATGAAATTTCTTGTCCTAGAACTCCACAACAAAATGGAGTAGTTGAACGGAAAAATAGAACATTACAAGAGATGGCTAGGACAATGCTAAGTGAATACGGTCTACCACATTATTTGTGGGCCGAGGCCGTTAATACATCATGCTACATATCAAATGTGTTTTCTTGTGTAAAAATACTACTAAGACTTCTTTTGAAATGTATTTTTCTAGAAAACCTAATGTTTCCTATTTTAAAGTTTTTGGTTGCAAATGTTTTTTAAACACAAAAGATAATTTAGGAAAGTTTGATGCTAGATCTTATGAGGCTATTTTTGTAGGTTACTCAAACACTAGTAAGGCTTATAGAGTTTTCATTAGATCATCCTTGACTATTGAAGAGTCTATTCATGTTAAGTTTGAGGAATCTAACAAGTTTGTTAAGAATGTTGTAGAAATAGATGCCTTGCATGAAGGCTTGGAGAAAGTCACCTTGGAGGATGCTTCTACCATGGGAGACAAGCCAAAGGATGATGATGGAAGTGAAGCCAAAGTGGAAGAGGCCCAAGGAAATGAACATCAAACAAATGAGGTGGAGCCTACTCAACCACTACCTAAGTTGGAGATTCAACCCTCATCATCCCAAGGACCTCGTCATAGGTGAAGTATCAAAAGGGGAACTACTCGTTCTAAAATTCAAGATTTTTGTGGCCACTTTGCATTTATTTCACACATTGAACCCAAAAATGTGCTCGAAGCCGAGGCCGATTCATATTGGTTGCTAGCTATGCAAGAAGAGCTCAATCAATTTGAGCGCAACCAAGTATGGCACCTTGTTCCTAGGCCCCACGATAGACCAACAATTGGTACTAAGTGGATCTTTAAGAACAAGTTGGATGAATCGGGTAATGTAGTTAGAAACAAGGCTAGGTTAGTTGCCCAAGGTTACACTCAAATCGAAGGAATCGATTTTGAAGAAACCTTTGCACCCGTAGCACGGCTTGAAGCCATACGGATGACACTAGCATTTGCCTCATATAAAGATTTCAAATTGTTTCAAATGGATGTTAAAAGTGCTTTTCTAAATGGTTTTATTGAAGAGGAAGTGTATGTTGAACAACCCCCCGGGTTTGTTGATCCTACACATCCGGATTTTGTTTTTAAATTAGACAAAGCTCTTTATGGTTTAAAACAAGCCCCTAGGGCTTGGTATGAAAGATTGTCTTCATTTTTGATTTCCAATGGTTTTAAGAAAGGTAAAAATTGACACAACATTGTTTACAAAACATGTAAAAAAGATATTCTTATTGTGCAAATTTATGTAGATGATATTATTTTGGTTTACTAATGAATCTCTTTGCAAAGCTTTTGAGTCATGCATGAAGGATGAATTTGAAATGTCTATGATGGGGGAACTCAACTATTTCCTTGGACTCCAAATCAAGCAAAGGAAGGATGGGATCTTCATCAATCAAGCCAAGTACACAAAGAAACTAATCAAAAGATTCGGGCTTGAAGGATCAAAAGTAAGCAAAACTCCCATGGCAACAACTACCAAGCTTGACAAGGATGAACAAGGTAAAAGTGTAGACATTAAACTTTATAGAAGCATGATTGGTAGTTTGCTTTATTTGACGGCTAGTAGGCCGGATATCATGTTTTCCGTTGTTTATGTGCACGTTTTCAATCATGTCCTAAGGAATCACACTTAATAGCAGTAAAACGCATAATTAGGTATCTTAAGGGCACAATTGAATTGGGTTTGTGGTATCCTAAAACCGGATTATTTGAAATGAAGAGTTTTTCGGATGCCGACTATGCGGGTTGTAGGGTAGATAGGAAGAGCACAAGTGGAACATGTCAATTCTTAGGTAATTGTCTTGTATCTTGGTCTTCCAAAAAGCAAAATTCGGTAGCCCTATCAACCGCCGAGGCGGAGTATGTTGCGGCCGGAGCTTGTTGTGCACAAGTTCTTTGGATGAAACATACTCTCCTTGACTATGATTACATTTTGATCATGTTAGATTTTTTGTGATAATACTAGTACAATTCACATGACCAAAAATGCTAATCAACATAGTAAAACCAAGCACATTGATATTAGGTATCATTTTCTTAGAGATCACTTTGAAAAAGGTGATATTGATATTGACTATGTTTCTACCGATTTTCAACTTGCCGATATTTTCACTAAACCTTTAGATTATGCAAGATTTTCTTTATTTGTGGTGAGTTGAATGTATGTATGATTGATTCTTAAAATACTTTTGTTTTGACATGTTTGTATTTTGATATGTTTTAACCCTTTTTTGATGTATGACAAAAAGGGGGAGAAAAATATATAAGTTTGGATATATAAGTTTGGAGAAAAATATACTTAGATTTTTGAAAGATTTTTGAAAATAATAAATTTGTTCATTATTTGGTTTTCCTTGACAAAATTTATGGTGATGATTTTTTCAAATGCTTTGTGTATGATTTCATAGTTTTCATATTCATGATAGATACATAGCATTGTTTGAGGGGGAGCTTTCCAAGCTTCTTCCTCTCTTTATTTGTTTAATAACTATATGTTTTGTCATCATCAAAAAGGGGGAGATTGTTGGCCCAAGGTTACAATCACCCTTGTTTAGTGTATTTGATGATTACAAAACATATTAGTTATTTGTACTAATAACAATTGTTGTTTAAGTGTGTTTCAGGTTTATCATCACACTAGAAGTACTCTCACTCAAATACAAGGTTTTTGGACTCAAGACAATTCATTTTGGGCTCAAGTTGCAAATATTGAAGATCAAGTGAAGATAGCCCACCTTGAAGAATAGCCTTGAAGTCTTTTAGCAAGTTTGTAAGTTTAGAATGTTAAAGTTTGAATATAGGAAATTTGGCTCTAGGATTTGCACACACACACTTGTTTCATGTATTTCCTATGTTTTGAAAAACTTGTTTAAAAACATGTACCAAAGCTTTAGCTTATGCCTTAGTTTATATATACATGTACCAAAGCTTTATATCTTGAAAAACTTGTTTAAAACATGTATATAAACTATTTTCTGCATAATACTTAGCTATAGGTATTTTCAAAATATTTTTACAAAAAATTCCATCTTCAAAACAGCCCAGTTTTCAGCCTCAGGCAACATCGGTCGACGGCCCGGTCGACCGGCGTTGTGCCTGGACATGCACTGTTTGTGCATGTCCGTCGGTCGACCGGACCGGTCGACCGACAGAGAGCCTTCTGCTCTTGGGAAATTTCGGTCGACCGGACCGGTCGACCGGAAGAAGGAAACTGTGTTTCCTCCTTTTGGTCGGTCGACCGGACACGGTCGACCGGGAGCCAACGGCCATATCCAGCTAGGCTGGCGGTCGACCGAAACCGGTCGACCGCCAAGCCTGCAACTCAGCAACGGCTCTTTCCTCTTTGGGATTTTCTGAAAAACTGTTTTCTTTTTCTGTTTTAGCAGACTTTTGGAGAGTGGTTGGGGAGCTTTTGCAGGTTGTATTAGGTGAAAAGAAATGTTTTTAATCTATTTTCTAACCCTATAAATAGAGGAGAAGTCTCTCTTCCTCATTACTAAGAAAAATCCTCAAGTTTTGTTGTTTTCAAAAGAGAAAAGAAAAATTGTTTTAAGCCTTCAATTCCTACTCTTTCAAGATTGTTTTTCAGTGTGTTTTGATTCTCTATATCACTCTACAACTGAAGTTTTCTCACCACACTTCATAGAGCCAAAAATTCTATACTCATTCTATAGTGAAGTTGTAATTGGAGTGAGAGTGTTTGTAAAAGAAATTGAGAGAAGTGTAGTGATCAAGTTGTGATCACTTTGTTCTTGTAATTCCTTCTTGTGGAGCAACCTCTTCGGTAGAGGTCCTTTGTACTCGGTAGAGCTCGGTGCTCGGTCTTCGGTAGACCCAATTGTAAAGGCATCCTCGGTGGATAGTGGAAACCCTTCACGGAGGTGAAGGCGGGGACTAGAGCACGTGTGCTCGAACCTCGAAACAAATCATCTTGTTTGCGATTGCCTTTGCGTTCTTCTTGCTTTTTAATTTCTATTGCTTTATATTGCCTTGAATTAATTGCTTGAGAACTAACCCTCTACTTGTGGAATCTTGTGTTGTTTACCTTACTTGCTATACTTGTTGTTTTACTTTGTGAGCATTTCATCTTCATCATCATACTTGGCATTGATCGATCACACCTCAATACAACACGGTTGCATTACGCACCTCTAACCCATTTAAGGGGAATTGGGAGGAAGGAGTTCAGAACCTCGCAAGGGGTATTCGGCTCTTAGTCGTGTTTTTGAGAGATCGTTGCATCACTCATTTAATTAAGGTTTAAAAAGATCACTAGATTAGCATTCACACCTATTCACCCCCCTCTAGGTGTTTTTCATGGACTACTGTAACCAGCAGGAAGTCTAAAGGCAAAGCAAAGGCTTCATCCTGCAACGTGGTGTGTGCCTCTTCTCGAGAAGCGAAAACTGATATTCCCTCGCTAACCGACTCAGAAGAGGAGACAATAGTTCTGGCCACAGAACCCAGTCAGCTTATGGCGAAAACCGTTCAGGGCAACCATATTTGAAAAGGTATGGCGAAACGGCGGTAACTCCTCCAAGACTCGCTGCAGAGCCAGCCAAGCCCTCCACGAAGCAACCGGGGAGAAACAGAAAGAACTTCGATTTTCTCGAGTTCTTTCAAAAGACATAGCGGAAGGATCCACAGCACCCTACCGCTTTGATGTCCTGGCTCAGTTAGCCAACATCCCGGCGCGGATTACTTTTATGAGCTTCTTAGACTATCAAAGTCGACCAGAGAAGCTCTACAAGAAGCTCTGGCTAATGCTGAAGTCTTCATGACCCATCTACCAAAGGAGGAAGATGTAGAGGATTGCCTCCACGCCTCCCAAAATATCCCCTGCATCACTTTCACGGCAGATGATATGCAAGTCAAAGGGAAACATGATCGACCCCTTTACTTCGCAGGGTATATTGGATCATCTGAGGTGAACCGCATTCAGGTAGATCCCGGGTCTGCATTGAGCATCATGCCTCGTTGGGTCATGCAATTTGGGGATTCCTACTCATCGTTTGAGCCCTACCCAGACAACCATTTATGGGTTCAATGCCAATAGTACCCGTCCGATGGGGAAGGTCAAGCTCAAATGCCAGATTGGAGACCTAAGGTCAGAGGTGACATGCTACGTCATAGACGCTGACACCTCCTACAACTTACTGCTGGGACGACCATGGATTCATCGCAATTCTATCGTTCCCTCTACTCTCTACCAAGTCATGAAATACATTGACGGGAGTGGAAAGGTGCGAACGTTGATTGCCGAGAGGCATCCGTTCAAGGGAGTGGAGAATTATTTCACAGATTCCCTCCTATATCAGGAATCTGTGGAAATAGATGAAGTCCCGCAACCAGAGGAGCTAGACTCTGGCAATGAAGCTGACACCAAGCTGGAGGAAGATGAGTGTGTGTGGGAGCTAGATCCACCTGTAACGGGCATTAATAAGCCCGATGTTGATAATACCTCCGCCGATGATGTAGGCGGTTGGTACATTAATGAAGAATTAGATTTAGCGTATTTTTCTGTGTTTGCTTCTGATTCAGTGCCGTCAGACACTAGTACCGACGTGGATGACGATCTCTGGTCGGCAATGGATGCTTTGACATCGTTGCATGTACCAGTGAAATCGTCTTTTGAAACATGTCGAAATGTCGGCGATGCGCAACAATCAATATTCATGGTTCCAGCAAGAAGGAAGGGCCAAAGACCAATTCTTTTCGGACGAATTGAATCCGAACCAATGAATCCTGAAGAATCAGAAAGCGAACAGGAATCCCCTCAATTCGGTCATTATGAACCAAAAGCACTCAGAATGATGAAAAACATGGGGTATGACCTAACCAGCAGACTCGGGTTGAACTTCGGCAAAGGAAGGAGAACGCTACTTCGATCCTTTGTGCCGAAAGGAAAAGCACCCGATTATTATCATCAGACGCGCAGGGGGTTAGGCTATGTATCAACTCCGACTCCATCAGCCTCTGATTCTCGAGAATCGTCAAGCCACGATTACTCTTCTGGCACGTCATCATGGGAGTCAGATGTCAGTGTTGGCAACATCTTCAGGGAACTTTCAGTGAACATGGCCTCAACAAGCCACCTGAAAGACGGAGATGAAGAAATGACCCAGTCCGATACGGATCCTTGGATCAAACATTTAAATACTCTCTGGGATACCCGCTTTGAACAGCGAGAGCCACCCACAGAAGACAAGATTGTTCAGATCAATCTGGGGGATGAGGCTAACCCTAAGCCCATCTTCATAAGTGACGGCCTGTCACCTTCGGAGAAAGAGGATCTAATATCTCTTGTTCAAGAGTATATAGACGTCTTCGCCTGGAATTACGAAGACATGCCCGGACTTGATCCTCAAGTGGCTATGCACCGCCTCAACATCAATTCGGACATAAAACCTGTTAAACAGCAACAGCGATGATTCCGCCCAGAGATAATGGAGGCGATTCAATCAGAAGTCAGAAAGCTTATAGATTCTGGCTTCATCAGGGAAGAACAACATCCCGACTGGGTAGCCAACATCGTCCCTGTTGCTAAGAAAAATAGAAAGATCCGGATCTGCATCGACTTCCGTGATCTGAACGAGGCCTGTCCCAAGAACGAATTCCTATTGCCAATCACAGATGTCATGATTGACAATACATGTGGATTCGAACGAATGTCCTTCATGGACGGATTCTCAGGATATAATCGAATCAAAATGTATCCTGAGGATGAAAAACATACCTCTTTCAGGACACCACTGTGGGTATACTGCTACACCGTCATGCCCTTCGGACTGAAGAATGCAGGGGCGACATATCAAAGGGCGATGAATGCCATTTTCCATCAACACATGCGCAAAACAGTGGAATGCTATGTTGACGACATCGCAGTAAAAAGCCGCGCTAAAGGTGATCACATAGCTAATCTAAAAGTTATCTTCGACATCATGCGGACCCATCAGTTGAAGATGAACCCTACCAAATCCTTCCTGGTGGGGGTGGCCAGCGGCAAGTTCCTAGGGTTTGTAGTGACCTCCACAGGAATTCATTTAGACCCAGAAAAAGTTCGCGCTATCCAGGAGATGCAACCTCCGAGAAATCTCAAGGAACTCAGGGGATTGCAAGGACGATTGGCGTACATCCGCAGGTTTATCTCAAATCTCTCCGGAAGATGCCAACCCTTCGCCAAGTTAATGAAGAAGGGTGTCTCGTTCATTTGGGACGACGCTTGCCAACAAGCGTTCGAGGAAATCAAGCAATACCTCACCCAACCACCAGTCCTTGCAGCTCCGATATCCAGGAAACCTTTCCTGGTATACGTCCGAGTAATGGATCATTCTTTGGGAGCTCTACTAGCTCAGAACGATGATCAAGGACGAGAGCAAGCGATCTACTATCTGAGTAGAACAATGATCGGAGTTGAACATCGGTACAACCCGATCGAGAAGGAATGTTTGGCACTAGTGTTCGCCATTCAGAAAATGCGACACTATCTGGTAGGCCAAACTATAAATGTCATATCAAAAGTCAACCCTTGAGGTTACTCATGACTAAGCCTTCATCTTTGAACGGCCGGCTGGCAAAATGGGCCATATTGTTATCCCAATATGAGATGCACTTTTTATCACAAAAGGCCATTAAAGGACAAGCGGTGGCGGATTTCCTAGCTGAGCACCCAGATCCGAGGGCAACCAAACTCTACGAGGATCTCCCAGATGAAATCGCCGAAGTCTGCCTCACTCAGTCGTCGTTTGAAAGTCAAGTGTGGCAACTCTTCTTTGACGGTGCATCCAGAACAAGCCCAAAAGGACACATCGTAGCGGGAGTAGGAGAGTAGTACTTGTCTCGCCACAAAACTATGTGATTCCCTGAGCCGTCTCGCTAACTGAGCCTTGCTCCAACAATGTGGCAGAGTACAACGCTCTTTTGATTGGGATGCAGTTCGCCGATGAGATTGGCGTTAAAAATCTCGAGGCATACGGCGACTCTAAACTCATCGTCAGCCAAGTTCGTGGGGAGTATGAAGTCAGACATGAGGACCTAGTACCCTACTACAACGCAACTATCCACATGGCCGAGAGGTTTACAAACTTCTACATCGATCATGTATGCAGGCAAAATGTGCATGCAGATGCACTCGCATCCCTCGCGGCCTCCTTAGCTCTTCCAGCAAGAGCAATGGAGAAGATATTCGTCTACAGCCACGACCTGTATTGCCCGAGAATTGCTCTCGAGGACTATCAAAAGCCAAAGGGAGGTCGTCAAGGTAAAGAAGCACTTGAGTCATCAACTGGTCCAGAGCCTAGAGATTGGCGATTCCCCTATATTGATTATATCTTATACGGCATCTTGCCTGAGGACACCAAAGAAGCGGCTGCCATCAGAAGGAAAGCCCCCAAATTCTACTATAATACGATTACGCGAACATTGTATCGTCGATCGCATGATGGGATCTTGCTCCGCTACCTTTCACAAAAGGAGGCACAGGAAATATTGAAAGAAGCCCATGACGGTATGTGTGGAGCTCATCAACCTGGCCCAAAACTGGCATATCGACTCCAAAGGTTGGGTTATTATTGGCCCAAGATGATTGCTGACGCCGTCACTTATGCCAAAAGATGTCACGCTTGCCAAGTACATGGGGATTTCATCCATCAAGCGCCAGGGTACCTTCACTCCACGACTTCTACTTGGCCATTTGAAATGTGGGGGATAGACGTAGTTGGCCCTATCAGCCCGCCGTCATCGAAAGGACATCGGTTTATTTTGGCAATAACCGATTACTTCTCCAAATGGGCCGAGGCCATTCCTTTGAAGGAGGTAAAATCGTCTAACGTGATCAAGTTTGTGAAACATCACGTTATTTACCGTTTCGGCATACCTCGGCGAATTGTCCATGACAATGGACCCCAGTTCATCAGCCAGGCTTTCCAGAAATTCTGCGCTAAGTTCAGAATTCAGAGCGTGTCCTCAACGGCATACTACCCCGCCGCTAATGGTCTCGCAGAAGCTTTCAACAAGACCATTGGCAAACTTCTCAAGAAATTCATCTCGAAAAGCCAACGTGATTGGGACAACAAGCTGGGTGAATGCTTATGGGCTTACCGCACAACTGTGCGAACCCCAACTAAAGCTACGCCATTTTCTTTGGTCTATGGGTGTGAAGCCGTGCTTCCACTCGAAGTCCAAATTCCATCTCTACGCGTCGCCCTGACAGCGGAGATGACAACAGAGGAGAAGCATCGACAGTGACTCCAGGAATTGGAGGCCTTAGACGGCAGGCGTCTGCAGGCCCAACAGCAAATCGAGCTTTACCAAGCTCGGATTACCAGAGCCTTCAACAAGAAAGTCAAAGTGCGAACTTTCAAGAAAGGCGACCTTGTCTTAGCCGTCAGAAGACCCATGGTCATGACCCACAAGACAAAAGGAAAATTCCAGCCCAAATGGGAAGGGCCATTTGTAGTAGAGTCAGTCTACTCAAATGGGTCATATCGTCTCATAACATCAAATGGCGATACTCTCATGATGCCGATCAATGGCAGATTCCTAAAAAAATACTATCCTTAGATAGTGTTCTTCCACCGATCAAGTTAAAAGTACACCTCTGATCAAAACAAGAAGAGCTTCTTCATTAACATCTGACGCCTCCGACGGCTAAGGATAGAGGAAAATGTTGCTTCTAAGCCCAACATAAATCTTCGACAACTCATCATGCTGAGGGGAATAGCATGACTAGCCCACCTCAAACGGTAGTTGGTAAAGGCATATCAAACCCGTTGACAGCTGAGGATTTGCTAAAAATCCTAAGGGACATGTGTTCCCATTTGATCTGACGCCTCCGACGGCTAAGGATAGAGGAAAATGTTGGCTTCTAAGCCCAACATAAGTCTTCGACAACTCATCATGTTGAGGGGAATAGCATGACTAGCCCAACTCAAACGGTAGTTGGTAAAGGCACATCAAACCCGTTGACAGCTGAGGGTTTGCTAAAAATCCTAAGGGACATGTGTTCCCATTTGATCCGACGCCTCCGATGGCTAAGGATAGAGGAAAATGTTGGCTTCCAAGCCCAACAAAAGTCTTCGACAACTCATCATGCTGAGGGGAATAGCATGGCTAGCCCAACTCAAACGGTGGTTGGTAAAGGCACCTCAAATCCGTTGATAGCTGAGGGTTTGCTAAAAATCCTAAGTGGACTTGATTCCACTCTCCCCTCCAAAATCCCTTACCAATTCTCATCCACAGAATGGTAGGTCTACAAAATACAGTCGTTGCCAAGTTAACACTATACCTCTGGCACTTTAAACTCCACTTGTCAATTCTCATCAATAGAATGACAAGTCCTCAAAATTGCTCATATCGCAAATCAATAATTGTCAAGTTAACACTACACCTCTGACATTCCAAATCCACTTGTCAATTCTCATCAATAGAATGACAAGTCCTCAAATTGCTCATATCGCAACTCAATTTCTGTCAAGTTAATACTACACCTCTGACAAATTACTGTTAAGTTAACACTATACTTCTAAATAGTACATCGAGTTTCTGTGAAGTTAACATCACACCTCTGACAGTCACCTTCCTTCAGACTTCCATATCGAAGCTGAAATGAACGATGCTAAGTTTAACACTATACCTCTAGCGTCCAGGTCATCGCCAAGTTCAACAATATACTTATGGCCATGACTTTTCCTCGGACTTCCTCCTTGAAATCGAGATGACCAATGCCAAGTTCAAAATTACACCTCTAGCATTACCCTCACTGTCAAGTTAAACATTACACCTATGACAGTGACACTTTCAGTTTTCCTGGGCGAAGACTGAAATGCTTCTGAGTCAAGTTAATATCACACCTCTGGCTTACATTCTTGTCAAGTTAACATTACACTTCTGACAAGACTTCATTCAACCCGTTAAGTTAATATCACACCTCTAACGGTAAAGATTTTCCTAGATTCCCCGCGAGTCTAGTCTCACTTGTTATTCTCCTCAACAGAACAACAAGTCTACCCAAAAACATTGTTAGGTTAACATTACACCGTTGACAGTGTCTTCATCAACTCTCCAGTTGAGCTCACCTTCCCTGGGGGTACCAATTCAACCTGTTACTTTCTTTTATAAAGTAGCAGGTCCCCTAAAAATATCTTATCTCTGTCAAGTTAATATCACACCTCTGACAGCATTGTGGGGTTCCTGAAATAGGATCTTTTCTCCACAAAATTTGAAATCACCTAGAGGGGGGGTGAATAGGTGATGGCTATATGATAATGGCAATTATGCGGAATTTAAAATTTAACTCTAACAATTATCACAATACAAATACTTGCAAGAATTAAACAAGGTAAAGGTGCAAGTAATTAAAGAGATAGAGTTAGAAGAATTTGAGCAAACGCAAACACGCCGATATGTTTCCGAGGTTCGAGCCACGCTCTACGTCCCCGCCTTCACACTTGAAGGATTTCCACTATTGAGGATCCCACCGGATCAACAATACAAGGACAACACTTGTCCGTCTCCCGTGATGACACTTCACCACCTTGAGCACACTAGCTCGCCTTGAGGCCGATGCCTCTATAACTTCACTCAATTACAATGGAAGTGATCACACTTGACCACTTTACAAAAGAGCTCACTAAGCACAATCCTAGAACCAAATAGGAGAGTTAGAGTATGGGATTGTGTAGTGCAAAGCTAGAGAGAAGTAGAGGAATAGGCTCCAAGAAAGGTGATGGAAATTTAGGCTTTGGAGAGAAAATCTTTTCTTTTGAAAACTTTGGAAATCTTTTCACAACTTTTGTAAAATTTCACTTGATAGCTCTAAAATCATTAGTCATTTCATATGAAGTGACCACCTATTTATAGGGGTCAAAAACTGCTCAAGAGATTCGTTGGAGACAAATCCCTAAAGTCAAAAAGTCAGAAAAATAGCTGTTGAGTCTGTCAGAACTTTTGACAGACTACCGGTCGACCGGGTCGGTCGACCGCCAACGGTCGAAAATCCGACCGTTGGGGCTCACCGGTCGACCGGGTCGGTCGACTGGCAATTTCCAGAGAGCAGCAGGTTGGGGCCGGTCGAGTATCGGTCGACTCCCGGTCGACTGATACGCACATGCACATTTGTGCATGTCGGTCGAGTGCCGGTCGACTGCCGGTCGACCGGTCACTGTGAATTTCTGAAAAATCAGAACTTACAGGACCTGGACAATTTGGATTTGGTTTTGGGTCTTGGATAAAATGTTTTGGTCTTGAAAAATCATAGAGTATGAGCATGTGTCATACTACTATCAAGGTAAAATACTTGGTAAAAATTCTTTGGATAAAAACTTGATTTTTAATGAAATGTTTTTCCAAAAACTAGTCTCTCTAAAAATCATATTTCCAAAATAGATATGTTCAACTAAAACTGAGTTTGGAAATAGAAATAGAAAGTATTTTGAAGCCAAAAATCACTCTAGAAAATGTGTGTGTGTGATATCCCATATCTCTACTTCTACTATTTAGTTTTGACAAAAATTCTAAAACAAAATAGACAAAATACAAATCTTGGATTCTTTAGCAAGTCTTGATCTTCTTCTTGAACTTTTCTTCAACGCAAATTCCGAAGCTTCCTATGTGCTTTAGCTTGGAATGCAAATGTTGGGCGAACTCCAAAAGTGTGAGTCTTTTAGAGGAGTCGTCAAAATCTGTTTCTTTGAACCTGAAATACTTTTAAAACAAGATTATTAAATACATAACTAAATACGTTTTGCTATCATCAAAATAACCGGGATAATGGCCTTTGGGCCAACAATCTCCCCCTTTTTGATGATGGCAAAACATATGTAGTTATCACAAAATATTTTGGGTAGAGTCTTCAAATGAAACTCCCCCTCAACATATGCATATATAAAAATCATACTCAGGCATATTATCACAATTGATAAATCATAAACATCATATATCCATGCCCATAGAAAATATCAACTACACATGTCATATCATAGATAAAGGAAATGAGTCTCAACATGACATAAATACATAACACAAACAATACATGTCCACAACAAAAAAATAAAAGGTGTCCAACACAACAAAATAAGTCAAGTACATAACAAAAATAATAAAGAGTCATAACAAAATATCTCTCTCTCCAAATATCTCTCCCCCTTTTTGACATCATCAATAAAGGGGCATCAACAGCAGCATCACTCAGTCGCCTCGTCATCCTCCTCCTCGTCATCATCAGAGCCCTCGGCCATCGTCTGGTCATCACCATCATCTGAGGAAGAAGAGGAATCTACCTCCTCTGTATCCAAGGCATCAACTCTGGGGCGCGGTGGTGGAATAGAGACGCGAGCTCTGGGAGGGAAAGGAGGACCAGCGGCAGGGAGACGACGAGCACCCGGAGTCCCATCAGGAACGACTATGTCCATTTTTGTGAACAAAGACTGGAACTGAACATCCACAAATCTCATGGATTCAGCCATATAGGACAAGTCGTTACGGACCTCCGCCCGAAAAACAGCATCCATAGCAGCACGATCAGCCAAATCTGCACGAATTGCAGAGACTTGCTCTCCGACCCAGGCCTGATGAGCCTCGATCATTGAGCGGACCTCAGAAGCAGAAGCACCCTGAAACTCAGGAACAAGAGGTGGAGCTGGAGCTGGATCAGCTGCAGGAACAGGTGGTGGTTGCACAGCTGCGTGTCGACGCAACTGAGCTTCCATCATCTTCAAGGCAGCAGTATTGATATCAGAAGAGGGTTTTGAAGAGGCTTGACCAGAAAGATCAAAATCTAAAGCCCTGAGAAGATGGGTAATGAGCATGCCATAAGGCAGACTCCTACCAGCAGTGCGAATCTGATCACCACTCATGTGAGAAGCGATCACTCGAGGGAAATTTATCCTAATGCCTTTAAGGAGGCAATAGATAATCAAGGGAACAGGGCCTCGAGCATGGCTGAATTCACCGGATTTAGGCACGATATTATGAAAGATAATCTTAGCAAGGACCTGAGATTGGAGGGAATACTGACTAACAATCTCATTCCTCACTAGATCGGGATTGTCATCCCGGTGAATGAGAGTGGATGCGGTGAGCGAAGACTCACCCTCCGGATATTCAGGAAATCATGTAGGTCATAAGAGTAAACATCTATTCCATCAGTGGAAAGATGAAGAATCCTAGCAAACTGACCTAGGGAAATGTTTATGTCCCTACCCATCACACGGGAGATGATCCGGTTCCCACTAAATTCAAAATTGGCATAGAAATAGGGAACCAAAGAAGTGTAAACCTTCTCCCTGATGGAGAGAAAATCCACAAGATTGTTGGTACGGAGTATGTGGGGGATATCTAGATGTTCAAAGTCATGGATAGCCACAAACCTACCCGAAATAGTGTTCCTAGGAGCTAGATGTGTGTAACGATCAGAGGCAAGATCGTTACGGAACACAGGATCAGTCCTAGGGGCTTGAGATGAGGATTGGGCAATGCCCTTTCCCTTCTCAGAACGATGTCTTTTAGGAGCCATGACAAAAATCAAATTTTTAGGGTTTTTGCAGGTAAAGGCACGATCTAGATGATTAATCAACCTAATATGAAGACAAAAGAAGTGATATATCTAAGCTAGAAAGGAAGAACAAGTGAAAAATTCGAAATTTTTACCTTTGGAAAAATCTGAAACCCTAGCTTGAAAATCCAGAAATTCTGAAAATCTGATGGACGGATCGGCTTGAGATTCTAGATCTGAAGTAGAAATGAGGAGTATGAAATGGGTTTTGAAGGAATTTGTGATCAGGTGAACGGATTTGAAGTTAGAAATTTTGGAGAAGAGGAGCTCCTGCGGGTCGCTGTGAGAGAAATGAGAGAATGAGCGAAACAGTGAAGGAAAAGGTCCAAATATACGCCAGAATACGACTATCGGTCGACTGGGATTAAGGGACCGGTCGACCGAAAGATACAGAGAGTCACGCATCTTGATCGGTCGACTGGTCCTATAACAACAGTCGACCGGTAGCACAAAAAAAATACAAAATTTTTCTCAGACAGAGCCGGTCGACTGGGGTTAGGAGCCGGTCGACCGGTAAGTCTGAAAATTCTGCTACCAGATTCTGACCAAAAAAAATTTTAAATAAAAATTATAACAAATAAAAATATGTTATATAATAACATACAGGGATATAACAATTATTTTTAAATCTTCATTTAGTGATCATATCAACAAAACTTCACACAAAATGTTTTAATTTTATTTTACATATTTAAACAAAGATATAAAGATGTTGAAGCCGAATACCCAGTGACGGGTTCTGAACTTCATCCTCTTGATTCCTCTTGAATGAGTTGAGGTGCGCAATTGCCATCTTTAAGGTATTTGTTTAAATATGAAAATTT
This sequence comes from Agave tequilana, assembly GCA_038442645.1. Lineage (NCBI taxonomy): Eukaryota > Viridiplantae > Streptophyta > Magnoliopsida > Asparagales > Asparagaceae > Agave > Agave tequilana. The sequence goes on along the minus strand of JAVJIF010032089.1, from coordinate 239,792 downwards.
TCAAAAAGTTTTATTTTATTTATGAAAATAGGTCTATATGTATACAAGTATATAATCACAAAATCTAAACTATACATGTAGATACACTATCTAACAAAATGGACATGTGGACAAATATGACATAAGGCATAAAAATACAAGATATGAAAATTAACGCAAGGCATGTACACAACATGATAGAAAGGTAGTTCTATATAGGCATGTATCAATGGAATACAAAAGCAAACTATCAATTCTATACACATGTATACATTACCAAAAATCAACAACTATTTTAAAATGGAGATGTTACCAATTAAGGGTAGTCTCCAAAAATAGGTGCCTCCACGATAGCGATGCAAGCTAGATTTGAACTTTGAGCTTAGTTGCATCTACCACCCGGGCACCGTCTCCCCCTAAGTCTTGGAGGAAGTAGATCCACCTGTATCACCTACATTTGGAGGATCTTTTGGTACCCAATTCTTTGAGGGTCCTTTAGGGTTAGTACGGGGCGAACCCAAACATATTTATTCTTAACATTATTTTTAGCATAACAAAATTTTTCTAAATGGCCTTTGCGGCCACAATGAGTGCAAACATAAATCCTACCATTACCATACATGTATGCATGCTTGTGAGTGTGAGCATGTTTCCGTGCATGTGTATGTGCATGTTGTGCATGTTTCCCTTGGGGTGTTCCCTTAGGAAATTTAGAAGCTATCTTTTTCAAATCAAATGCACAATTTTTAAGTGTGGAGTCCAAAGCATCAACACGCTTTTGGATCTCAACAAAATCATTTTTATCAATTGACACTATGGTGGTTTTACCCTTATTTGCAAGTTTATATTTATCAAAATCATTTTTCAATTTTCCAAAAGAGCTAGATAAAACATCCTTTTCTTTAACAACTATTTCAACTTTATATTTTAAAGCTTCATTTTCTCTTTTTAATTTCTTATTTTGAGATTGGGAAATCTCATACCTATTTTGCAATTCTTCAAAAAATTGTGCAAGTTCATCCATAGTTAACTAATCCTCATCTAAAAAGTTTTCTAGAGTTACCTTTGGTGCATCCTCCCCATGTGCCATGAAACACATGTGCGCGGCGTCGACTTCCTCTTCGGATTCCGACTCCGTGTCATCCCAAGTAGCCACCATTGCTTTCTTCTTTCTTTGCCCGTTCTTGGATGTGGTCGCTTGTAGAGCGGGGCAATCGGCAATGAGGTGACCGATCTTCTTGCAATGGAAGCAAGGACCGGGCTCCTCTCTTTTTCTTTCAAATCTCCCTTGAGGTTTCCCTCGCCGGAAATTGCTTTGTCTTCCCTTTTTGTAAAACATCTTGCCCACCTTCCGGATGAGCATGGCGAAGTCTTCATCGCACTCGTCCGATGAATCATCCTCGTCTTGAATTGTTGGAGCGGCTTTGAAGGCTATTGATTTCTTCTTGGGTGCCTCCCTTTCTTCTCGTACCTTCATCTCCATCTCATGTGTTTTGAGATTGCCGATGAAGCCGGAGAAGTCCATCTCCTCTTTGTCATTTAGTTCCTTGAGGGTTGTCGCCTTGACTTCCCAAGCTTTGGGAAGAGCTCTAATCACCTTCCTTATCTTTTGATCGTTGTCAATCTTGTCGCCTAAGGAAGAAAGAGCATTAGTTATTTTTGTAAAGCGAGTGAGCATGTCATCAATGCTCTCATTATCAATCATGTAAAAATTCTCATATTGAGAACGTAACAAGTCAACTTTTGCTCTCTTGACTTGTGACGTTCCCTCATGAGTCACAATAAGCATGTTCCAAACTTCATATGCCGATTTACAATTAATGATGCGTGCTAGGTCATCTTCATTAAGTGCTTGTGTTAATGCATATTGTGCCCTAGCATTTGCTTCATAGTCTTTGGAAGTATCCTCGGACCATGTGCTCTCATCACTAGTTGGTTCAATGAAATCTTTGGTAATGGCCCTAGCTACCCTAACACCTAAGGATTTCAAAAACAAGTTCATCTTGACTTTCCAAATAGGAAAGTTCAAGCCATCAAATTTGGGAGGGGATTTAATGCTAGAAAAGTCCATGGATGCCATGAATGCACAAGCAAGTAAAATGCAACAAACAACAACAAGCAAATATATATAGCCAAATGAAGGATCTCCCTAAGGTGGTTAAACCAAATCTAGGGTTAGGCTCTGATACCAATTGAAATCACCTAGAGGGGGGGTGAATAGGTGATGGCTATATGATAATGGCAATTATGCGGAATTTAAAAAATTTAACTCTAAACAATTAGCACAATACAATATTTCTTGCAAGTAAAAGACAATGTAAAATTGCAAGTAATAAAAGAGATAGAGTATGGGATATCACACACACACATTTTCTAGAGTGATTTTTGGCTTCAAAATACTTTCTATTTCTATTTCCAAACTCAGTTTTAGTTGAACATATCTATTTTGGAAATATGATTTTTAGAGAGACTAGTTTTTGGAAAAACATTTCATTAAAAATCAAGTTTTTATCCAAAGAATTTTTCTCAAGGTAAAATACTTGGTAAAAATTCTTTGGATAAAAACTTGATTTTTAATGAAATGTTTTTCCAAAAACTAGTCTCTCTAAAAATCATATTTCCAAAATAGATATGTTCAACTAAAACTGAGTTTGGAAATAGAAATAGAAAGTATTTTGAAGCCAAAAATCACTCTAGAAAATGTGTGTGTGTGATATCCCATACTCTATCTCTTTTATTACTTGCAATTTTACATTGTCTTTTACTTGCAAGAAAATTTGTATTTTGTCTATTTTGTTTAGAGTTAAATTTTTTAAATTCCGCATAATTGCCATTATCATATAGCCATCACCTATTCACCCCCCTCTAGGTGATTTCAAATTTGACTTGTTAAAATTTTCATCATAGTTTTGATAAGCCAAAGATCCTTTGCTTCTATGTGTCTGACCAAAAAAGAAACAAAAGAAAAGACAACAGAAGAAGACAAAAAGAAAAGTGTCACTTTTATTTATATCCAACATATGAAAGTGATACAAAATGCTCTCTTATTCAATGAGATTGAGTGTTACAGTTAAGGAGTACACAAAGAAGTCCCTCTCTCTCTCGAAGGTTGCACTCACTCCTTAAAGCTATGTTTGATTCCAAGTACAAGATGTTTGGAATGGCGCCAAAGTAGGGTCGGACATTGCGGCAACGATCAGAAGCTGGTTGCACCACGATGCATGATGTAAACATCGAAAAAGTCTCTGGTTGACCGAGAACAATGGTGTTTCTTGAGATTGAATGGCAGCAGAATCCTCCGATCCTGCCGGACCATCCGAAATGGCAGGATACGATCCCTCGTTGATGAACATCTCTTCCACCAGAAAGTCATCCAATGAGTACGGAGTTTCCTCGATGTCACTTCTGGGGTAAGAGAGGAGGTTTTGAGACCTCACAGGGTCAACTACCCAAGGACTGGGGATTAATACACTAGGGGACCCAGGCTGTTGGGCCTCATCCCTCCCCTCGCGGGCTGAGGAAGATCCATGCTGAGTTGAGACCCCTGGAATCTCAACATTACCTCCGCTCATTATGTCGGCTTCAAACTGCTCAGCCTCGTCAGCGGTGGTGGGTTTGTCAGGAAACTCCCCTTCTTCTAGAATCATGGGGCCCCTGCTGCGCAACCCACGGGTACGGACTAAGGGGGCGTCATCCTCATCTTTCGCTCCTTCCCTCTGTTCTTCAACACCAGAAGGTATGTCTCCGGACGGAGAAACTGCGGCCGCCAAATCTCTCCGGACCTTCTTGGGGGCAGGCTCAATAGTGGAAGTAGAGCCTTGAGGACGCTTACGCGCCACCTGTCGACCCTTTGCTGCTCGCAGCTCCTCCCTTGATACCCTTCTGGTCTCCCTCAGAGCCTTCTGATACTCCTCAACGCCTCGAGAGCATTTGTTGGACCCCAATTTTGCTTCGTAAGATGCATTAATACTCTCAATGCATGAGTACTCTGAAGCAAAGTCAGGCGTTTGGTTGGCTTGGAAGTACCAGGTACAGAAGCTAAGGCTTGTACAGCCTTTCGGTTCCTTGGGGGCAGACGAAAAAGCGCTTCCGTCCCTCCAGCCACGCTATAATACCAAGCCCGAGCACCTTCAAACAAGTTCTCACTGAAGGCGAGTCGAGCATTGGGGTTACCGACATACAATTGATCATAACCAAACTGTCGGGCGAAGCGATTCGGCATGTACGGCTCGATCGTGCACGAATTCCCTTGTCGGAAAAGCACATACCCAGGCCGAATATTGACCAACCACCAGAAAACTCCCGATGACAGCCTCGTGAAGTTATCTGGGCCCACGAAGTCAGCAAGTTTATCCCCGAAAGATGCACCAGCAATCTCGGGGAAGCAGCGATTGAGCTGGTAGTTCGAAGCATTTAGAATGCACTTCCGAATGAAATACATATAAGTATTACACCAGCTTGAACCCTCCAACCGCTGTACGAAAGGGGTAAACCCCTCGCTCCAAGACACCAGCGTCATCAGGGAGGGACAGTGTATAACGTACCAAGCCATTAGGTACGTGTAGGGAAGTTCAACCTGAGGGTTGGGACGTTTTACCGTCGGCCTCCCCTCCGAGTCAACAATTGGCTCAACCTGGGAGTCGACAACCTTCTCTACCTTGCACAGGCTCTGAGTCAGGGCCCGCAACCCGCTTTGGATACCGGCCACCATTGCCGGAAGGAGAGCTATGGACCTACCATAGGCCAGCAGCACTGTCGGGTACACTACGTCGGCAACAATCACTTCATGTGGCAGTGTCGGCACCACACAGCGCTTCAACCACAACATTAAAAAGCCCGCCAACAGTGCTCGATTGGAGATAGGGTCCGGGCTTGATGATGGAAACTTTCAAAAATCGTGTCAGGTTCGAAAGTATCCTCGTTCGACTCCGTGGTGTAGGAATCTACAGAAGCCTGAATCCTATCAGCAATCTCCTCGTCGGAGCTGGGAGCCAGTCGGGTCACTGGATGGTCTTTCTGATTGACGCCATTAAACAAGTAGCTTGCCCAAGACAGCTGCTTGACTCCCCTCGCCCTCCAAGAGTTATCTGGCCGCAAATGTGGAAGTGACATAACACCTCCCAGTAAGTCTCGTACACTCGAGGAGACCCTTTCTTCCTAAGGTGAAGCTCCTCAGCGGTCGGGACGTATTCCTCATAGGGAGAGTCCCCCATTACCAGCCCCGAAACTTCAAACAGCTCGTGCAGGGCAAGGCCCATCTCCCCGACCAGAGTGAAGAATGTCCCCGTCAGAGGATTGTACCGCTCCAAGATCCCAAAGAAGTTTTGAGAACTTGTTGGAATACCATACTGCACGGCCCTGACCGCTTGGTACAATTCCACCTGCTCCAACAGGCCTCCAAGATCGGTAAGGACGAAGCTCACCATCTTGCCCCACCAATACTTCTCGGTGGAATGTATCCACCCGGGCGCACGGAAGTCGACCGAAAAATCACCCCCCACCTTCATGAATGCGTTGAGAAAGGTGGTGCCGAGTTTAGGAGTTTCTCCTACTGGGTGATCAGTCCTCAACAGCCCAGGAAACAGGCCGAAAGCCTCCTTATCATGACCAGCATGATATACCTTCTTGGAGCCTAGGTTGCCCAGAGTAACCTCAGGGACAGGTCGGGAAAGCTCCCATGTCAGTTTTCGAGGGACAGACATGTGCTGGAGATAGGATAGTGGGTACATCCTCTCCATGTTCGGAAGAAAGAATCTTTTATCCCCTACCTGACGGAGCCATTTATAATCTCCGTCATGCAAAGAATAGCCGCCCTCGCTAATATGGTCTCCAAAGAAGAAAGCAGGCTTCTCCATTGGAGCACGAGCATTCGTTGTGAACGCCGCGTCAGTCATAAGTTCCCGAAAGGTTGCCGCGTCAACGTTGGAGAGCCTCTCCCTTCGCTCCTTTGACTTGTCGGCAGTCACAGGAACAGTCCTTTGTAGCACAAAGGTTAATCACGGTCCGCGCCACATATGTGCCCGAAGTGGCGCCTCTTGGAGAGTGGGCTGGAAGAGTGTCGTACTGTAGAAGAAAATGACACTTGATCAGAAGTCTAAACGAAAGTGGTTAAGTGTCTATAATTCAAACGCAGAAGAGATACTGGACGCAGAAATTGTCAAAATCTGCGTCCAGACCTGAGAATCCACGTCCAGACATGAGGATCCGCGTCCAGACATGAGGACTCGGTGCAAGATTAATAAAAACCAGCGTCTGATGTCACAGAACACAAGAGTCAAGTCTGCGTCCGGATCTTTCACAATTAGAAACATTCTAAGTGATGACTCCGGAACGCAAGGCTTACTGGCGCCCTATGTTCAACAAACAAGTACACCCTCAAGCGGATAAAAGCGGTAGGGTCATCAGACCCGCGCCTTGTTTGTTAACTCAAAGACCGCGTCTGAGAACCAAGCACGGTTTCGAATCCATGTTGGCGGTTCTCCTTCAAAGAAGGGATTTTTAGGGTTATAAGAACTCCATAAACCCTCTAATGGCAAAGATCAAGCCTGATGGCGTTATACCTGAGATAGGGGCTTCTTGTATGGAGGAACCGCCCCTTTGGGCCTCAGTGATGACCGCCTTCAATGATGAAGCAGTTCGCTTGGCCTTGGTGCCATTGTGAAACAAGAATCTAATGCTAGACGGAAGAGAAGAAAACAAAGAGAACCTTTTTCTCAAAAACCCTAGCAGATGCACCCGAAGACGAAAGAGAGACTAATGAGGACTCTCTCGATGACTGTTGCCATTTATAGGCACGGTGATTCGCAAAATCACGGCGATGGGCTCGATTGATTCGACATCGAATCGTCTTTCGACGCGTGGACAGCGCATTTAATGCAGCGCAAAGTTCGCACGCCAAAAAGAAGATGTCCCGTCGGCTCCACAGGAATGTGGCAGTGCACTCATGACATGGCAAGGATTCGCACCCAACAGCCGCGCCTCTTCAATGGACGCGCCCCTTCAGCACGGCCATAGTTGCGTCCAGAAAGTCGCGTCTTTACTCAAAAAAGATGCGTCCCTCCGAAGTTCGCATCCTTCCAATCCGGCCTAGCATCGCGTCTTTAAAGCAGTACTATCCCTGCGTCCCAAAAGAGCTGGCGTTCAGTCCTTACTTCTGCAAATCAGTTCAACAGTACACTGGCACAAGCAGACGACCGTCCACTCCTGGCTTTAAAGTGCACCCACGACAGACTTAAAGCAATCGGGGAGGTTTAGACTGTGCATCTAGACACTCAACACGATCAACTTTGGTGGCTTCAAAGAGTTCCACAGTACACTCACGAAGACCATACCCCAGACAAGATCAAACCCGGAGCATTGACAGTCCAGTCACAAGGGTGAGCTCAGATAGAGTCCAAAGTATTTCGAAATCCGTCCCACTTAACTGCGGAATGTCGAAAACTTTGGAGGGGGTTCTGTAGGCTGTCTAAAAATCATTAAAGACAAGTCATCAAAGGAAGAGTCCCAAACTCCAGACGCAGGGCTAGTCTCAGCCAACTCTCAGCACCAAGGCGCGAGGGTCCAAACCCGCGTCTCAGCACCAAGGCGCGAGGGTCCAAACCCGCGTCTCAGCATTAAGGCGCGAGGGCCAAAACCCGCGTCTCAGTAGTTCCAAGGCACGTGGGTTGATACCCGCACCTCAGTTGTAACCGTCCCGGTTTCGGGGCCAATCACGGCCCACATAACGGGGAAAGTTAGCCCCCATTATGGAGTGTTTTTAGGAGGCACGTACGCCCCTGAAACCCCTATAAATAGCCCCGTTGCTATGGAGAAGGGGTCGGCCAATCAAGAAGGAGGAGAAAAGAAAGAGAGTAAAGCCTTCAGAAAACTTGCTGCGCTCAAGTTATTCTTTGCCTACCTTCTCTTTGAGAGTTTTGGTAGATAGAGCTGAGCTACTCCGTCTGCCATCCGAAGAGGAGATCCCTGGAAGGTCTCGACGGTCACCCGGTCAACGGAGAACAAGATTCACTCTCCACCGCCACTTGAAGAACCCAGCCTTAAACAAAGGGAGGATTCAAGACTCAACATCCTCCCTCCCTTGTAATCGGAAGACCGATCTGTTGTAATCTTCTATCCAATCAAAGGAATTTTATAAACGAATCGCTCTTTTTCGACGCATACAAGTAGCTATTGTCGAAATTTTTCCACAAAAAATACGGCTAAAAACTCTTTTTCATTCATAGTGTTATTGAATTGCGCGTTATTCAATGTTCTACTTGCATAATAAATTACGTACTGCCTATTATCAATACGTTGTCCTAAAACAGTGTCGATAGCAAAATCTGAGGCATCGCACATAAAATGGTTTCATCCAATCAAGTGCCGAAATGATTGGAGCAGAGACAAGTTCTTTTTTCAATCTCTCCCATGCTTGTAGGCATCCATCATCAAAATAGAAGGGTGCATCTTTTGCTAATAGATTCATCAACGATCTAGTAATCTTTCTAACTCTTTGATAAATCTTCTATAGAATCTTGCATGCCCTAGAAAAGATTTGATGTCTTTAATGCATTTCGGTTCAGGGAGTTTGGCAATCACTTCTACTTTTATGTTGTCAACCTCAATTCCTTGTCTTGAAACTTCGTGCCCTAGGACAATTTTCTTTTTGACCATAAAATGACACTTTTCCTAATTTAATGTCAAGTTCTTCTCCGTGCATCATTTAAGGACTAATTCTAGATGATGCAAGCACTAGTCAAAAGAAGAAATTGTCCATAATATTTTCAGAAAATGTTCAACTATATTTGAAAACAAGCTAAGCATCCAACGTTGAAATGTTACTGGGGCATTGCACAATCCAAATGACATTCTACGGTATGCAAATGTCCCATATGGAGAGGTGAACGTGATTTTTTCTTGATCTTTAGGGGCAATCGGGATTTGATTGTACCCGGAATACCCATCCAGGAAACAATAGTATTCATGCCCAACCAATCTTTCCAATATCTGATCAATGAATGGAAGAGGGAAGTGGTCTTTACAAATGGCAGCGTTCAATTTGCGATAAACAATGCAAACTTGAATCTTCATGGGAAGACGTGTTTACACTAATTCTTTCTTCTCAATTTTCACTACTGTAAAACCAGCCTTTTTAGGACACAACGTGGACAGGCTAACCCACTGACGATCAGATATAGGATAAATGATCCCATTATCTAATAACTTTAGTATTTATACTCGAACGGCTTCTTGCATTATTGGGTTCAGCCTACCATGTGGATCACATTTTGGTTTGTCCTCTTCAATCAAATGGATGCGGTGTTGAACAATTGATGGGTTAAGTCCATTGATGTCAGCTATCATCCATCCAATGGCTTCCTTGTTGTCTCTCAACACGACAAGAAGATCCTCTTCTTGTTCCTCAGCTAAGTGAGCAGCGATGATTACTGGAAGAGCTTCCTTCTCTCCCAAGTAAGTATACTTGAGGTGATCAGGAAGAGCTTTCAATTCAGATGAAGAATATTGTTCGGTTGAAGGTAAATCTATTAGTTCAAGACTCAAAGGAGTTGGCGTTGGAGTTGTGGCCCATTCTACCGCAAAATCGATAATTTGGTCGAGATTGAAGTTATCTGACTCCAATTCAAACTCATATTCAGGTTTATATTCTAGTTCCTCCTCGTGTTCACTGGTTAAGCTTTCTATCAAATTCACTTCAAATGTTTGGTCTTCAGAGCTCCGGGGTTGTTTTCCCAAATGAAAAACATTCACCTCTTTGGTCATATCTCCAATGTTAAACGCATTAAACCATTTCTATAGTTTATTATTGCATCTGTTGTGCCAAGGAATGGTTATTCTAAAATGACCAGAGATTGAGATTTTGGATTCTGAATGGGTTTTGTTTCCAGAATGATAAAGTCCCTAGGGTAGATAAACTCCCCGATCCGAATAAGAACATCAGCTATCTCCCCCTTGGGAATTTTCAACGATCGGTCAGCTAATCAATTCGTTACTCGTGTTGGACGAAGATTACCCAACCAAAGATGTTGAAACACAGAAAAGGGGAGCAAATTGATACTTGCTCCCAAATCAAGCAGTGCCTTGATCTGGTCTATCCTACGGTATAAGGGTATGTCCTGTGGTACAAGCAATGGTAGGACATCCAGGATCTTTGTATTTAACAAGAATTAGCTCGGATAACAATTCATTGATGTTCGTGGCTAGGAAGACCTTTTTAGGGACATGGTTTTTTCTTTTCTCTGTGCACATATCTTTCAAAAATTTTGTATATGAAGTCACTTGTTGTATGGCATCAAGAAGTGGCACATTGATTTTTACTTGATAGAACATTTCTAAAATCTTTTCTATTTGTGCATTGATTTATTGCTTTTTAGCCTATTTGGGAAAGGTATTATAGGCTTATGCACATCTTTAGCTAACTTTTCTTTTTCCTTTTCTCCATTTTCTTGAGTATTTGGTTTGGAATTTGCAGATGTGGAAGCTTCATTTTAGTTAGATTTTGGTTGGGTGGTAACTGGTGGTGAAGAAACTTGGTTGTCCACTTGCTTCTCAGATCTTAAGACATTAACAACATTGTATTGATTCGCGTGAGTATCTTGGGCCTCATGGATTGTGAAAGAGTTCTTAGGATTAGTTATGGTTGGCTCGATATGCTCTCTTTTGTCTTTCACTAACTGAATTAGTCAATTGACTAATCTGGATCTTTAACCTATTGATGGCCTGATTATGGTTGTTCATCATTGAAACTTGAGTTTTGAACAAGTTTTTTTATTGCTCTCTCCAAATCAGTCATTTTTCTCTCTGAAAGTGGATTTTGAAAAGAATGTTGTGGAGCTTGAGGTTGAAAATTTGGTTGAAAGTTGACTGATAGTTATGAGTAAGAACTTGATTGTGAAAATTTGGTATGTGTTGCTCATGACTGTTCTGACTCCATGAAAATTGGGATAATTCCTCCATCCGAATTGTAAGTTTTGAACTATGGATTGTTATTCGGTCTAGAAAATACTGCATTCATGTTGTTTGGTAACATTTGTTGTGCTAGGTAAACTGGACACTCTTTAAAGACATGGTTTAGTGCATAGCAATAAGTGCAAGCTGGATTTGTCATTTAAGGTGGGTTGACTTGGTTTACCATGCCTTGCTCCTTTGCTTCTAAAAGTTCCAGTCTCCTTATCAAATAGGTAATTTTGGCTTCTGTAGCTATAAAGGATTCTATTGAGTGGAGTCCGGTTTTGGAAGTTGTTGCATTCTGATTTTTAGACTTATCTGAACAAATTCTCACTGGATTATTTTTTTCAGCTAAGTCTTCATATAAATCTTATCCCTGGTCCTCGTCTTTCTTTAAGAATTCTCCTTGACACATCGTTTCAAGGAGAGTTTCTGTGGGGTAATCAAGATAGTCGTAGAGAATCTGGCATCGTCACCATTTCTCCACGCCATGGTGTGGACACTGGGCAAGCAAGTCCTAAAACCGCTCAAAGTATTTCCAAAACGGTTTATTAGACTCTTGTCTAAACTGCATGATATTCTTTCAGATTAGAGTGGTCTTATGGATTGGGTAAAAAAAATTTTAAAAAACTTTTACAAAATCATCCCAAGATGAAATTGAACCAACCGCTAGACTATAAAGCTACTTCTTTGCTAGGTCCTTAAGTGCAAATGGGATGAATCAGAGTCTAACTGTATCTTCAGCTAGCTGGGGGGTTCTCATCATCCAGCCCACTTCCTCAAATTTCCTTATGAAAAAGTATGTATTCTCAAATTTCATGCCATAGAATCTAGGGAGAGTATTTATGAATTGCGGTTTTAACTCAAAGTTGTTACCATTTGCTTCTGGTAACTGAATACATGAAGGAAGTGATGTCCTGATGGGTAGAATTTGTCCTGAAGTGAGATGTGATTGGCCATGATTCGATGTGAATTTTCGTGTAGTGTAAGTGCTTGTAAAGTGTTTCTAACTAGTCGTGATGTTGTTGGGTCCCTTGACCACACTTGCATGCAAAGTTATACTATAAACAACGTTCAAACAACAGTCAAACGAAAAAAGAAAAATAACAAACAAGAGAAAAGAAAAATAATCTTCAAGCCTAGTCTAAGGTTTCTGGATATAGACGACTCCTAACTGTTGGCCCAAAGGCCTATCACCCTAGTTTTGATGATGATCAACTCATGAAGTTATATTTACTAATGATCTTGTGTTTAATTAGTGACAGATTCATTATCAAAATCTTAGTAGGTGCATAGCTCAACAAAGGATAAAAAGCCAAGATTTGGAGCTAGCACGGTGTCAAGCTTGGACCAAGTCAAGAAGATGAGAAGACATCAAGGGAAGACTTCAAGATCAAGACTTGTGTCTAGGTATAAGATTTTTATGTTTTAGATAAAATGTAAAGGATAGAATAGTTGGTGGATTGCTCAAGTATATATCACACACACACTCTTGATTTACTTGTCTTTTCATAAAAGAATTTTCAGATTTAGAAAAGACTTTCATTTTGGAAAAACATAGTTTTGGTTTTTGATATTCATGTTTACATCTTTCAACCAAAACAAAGTTTTATGCTTAATACTAAAAACATAGATATTTCATCTTGATTGTGTAGTGGATCATATCCATACACACCATGCCTTAAAATGAACTATAATATCTTGTTTTTGTATTTTGAAGATGTTTTGGAAAAACATGTTTTGGAAAAACATTTTTTATCATGAGCCAAATATTTCCAAGTTACAAAAATAGTCCAATATTTTATAACATGCCTTGATTTTGTGCAAGCATGTTTGTATTTCAAAGTATATTGGTAAAACTATTTTTGTAGATTTTTATGTATTTTATGGGATTTTATTAAAGCCAAAAAGACCAACCTTTGAATCCCAGAAAACTGTTTCAGGCTTCGGATAAGTTGACTTACGACCTTTATAAGTCGACTAATCTTGAAGTCGGTCGACCGGACCGGTCGACCGACGTGCACAGACGTGCACGCCTTTGTGCACTGGTGGACGGCCGACCGTGCCAGTCGACCGCTCCAGAGAGCTCTGCTCTCTGGAAATCTCGGCCGACCGCACGGGTCGACCGACAGAGAGTTCAACTCTCCTCCAGTTGCTCGGTCGACCCGGACGGTCGACAGGAGGCTCCAACGGTCAGATTTTTGACCGTTGGCGGTCGACCGGACCGGTCGACCGGCAGCTCTGACAGACTCCAACGGCTAGTTTTCTGGCAGCCTATAAATTGGGGTTCTTGTCATTGTTTGAAGCCAAGATTTTAGAGACTCTTAGAGCCAGTTTTTCCCATTCTTTTAGAAGAGTTTTTCTCCACAAAATAAAGTGCTAATACTTCCAATCAAAAGGAAAGATTTTATAAGAGTGTAAAAGTGATTCTTTGAGTTTTTTCCTCCACCTTTCACATCCTTGTTTTCTCACACAAACACTTGAGCATCCATTGAGCTATTCATCTTATAGGAGTGTTGTAGTGAGAGCTTTTATTGGTGATCGAAGTGTTTAGATCACCAAGAGATCTTTTCTTGTTCTTTGAGGAGGCGAGCAAGTGTGCTCGCGGTGGTTTAGAGTTCCTGTGTGAACTCGGTGGTTTGAGGTGCGGCCTCGGCGAGCCGGTGGGCTTGCGGTGTGTAAGGGACTAGAGAGTCCGAGGGCTTGTAGGTGTTGCGGCACCGAGGAGAGATCCATTGGGATCTTGCATAGTGGAAATCCTTCGTGTGTCGAAGGCGGGGATGTAGAGCAAGTGTGCTCGAACCTCGAAACATACCCTTGTGTTTGCGATTGCTATTCTCTCTCTCACTCTCTTTGTCTCTTGTTATATCTTGCATGTTATTTATTGTGTTCATCTTTATATGCATGATATATTCCTTGTGCTCATATTGTTATATATTTGCGTGGGATTGTTGCTAACACTTGTATTCAACCAACAGAGCCAACGCGGCACCTCAACCCATTCAAGGGGAATCAAGAGGGGTTTAGTCCAGAGCCTTGCAAAGGGAATTCGGCTACACTCTTGTGTTATACATAGTGTTTAGTGTAAAAAGTTTTAATTTGGTCATAATTGTTTTTAGCTTCCGCATTATTTTTGTTGGCCCAAGGTTACAATCACCCGTTTTTAGTGTGTTTTGATGATTAGAAAACATATTAGTTATTTGTACTAATATCAATTGTTGTTTAAGTGTGTTTCAGGTTTCTATCTCAAATAGATATCTTCTTCCCTAAAGGAAGGTGCTTTGGACTCAAAACAACTCAATTTGGGCTCAAGATGCAAAATTGAAGATCATGTGTAGATAGCCCCTCTTGAAGCTTTGAAGTCCCTAGAACATTGTAAGAATAGAATGTTAAAGTTTGAGTGTAGGATATTTGGCTCTAGGATACACGCACACACATTATTCTTTACAAATTCTATGTTTTAAAAACGTTTGTCTCTAAAGTTTTATGCCTTAGTTTATATATACATGTATCCAACTTGTTACATTTTGAATATCTTGTTTAAAACATGTGTATAGACTATTTCTTGCATAATACTTAGTTGTAAGTATTTCAAAATATTTTTACAAAAGTTTCTAAGTCAAGAAAAATACTGTTTTTCCCAATTTCAGGCTGACCGGCCGACCGCCCGGTCGACCGGCGCCAGTGCCAGGACGTGCACGTTTGTGCACGTCTGTCGGTCGACGGCCCCGGTCGACCGACTGAAAGCAGGTCTGCTCTCGGTTTGTTTGGGTCGACCGCCCGGTCGACCGCATTAAGGAAACTGTGTTTCCTTTGAAGGAAACGGTCGACCGAGCGGTCGACCGGAGCTCAACGGCTCTTTGCCAACAAGGCAAACGGTCGACCGGCCGGTCGACCGTTACGCCTGCAAGAGCCCAACGGCTCTTTCCTCTTTGGGGCAATTCTGAAATCTGTTTTTATTTTCTGTTTTAACAGACTTTTTGAGAGTTGTTGGAGACATTTTTCAGGTCAAATTAGGTGTAAAGAAATTGTTTTTAACCTATTCTCTCCTTATAAATAGAGGGAAATAGGTCCTCATTGCTTACCAAGAAAAATCCTCTAGTTTTCATTGTTTTCAAAAGAGAAGAAAAATTTGTTTGAGCAATTCAATTCCAATTCTTTTTGAGCTTGTTTTTCAGTTGTGTTTGATTGCTAATATCACTCTACAACTGAAGTTTTCTCACTACACTTCATAGAGCCAAAAATCCCTAACTCATTCTTTAGTGAAGTTGTAAAAAGAGTGAGAGTGTTGTAAAAGAGTTTGGTGATCTTGTTGTGATCACTCTTGTTCTTCTTCTTGTTCTTGTGGAGACACCTCTTCGGTAGAGGTCCTTGTAAGTTGTGAAGCTAGGTGCTTGGGTCTTCGGTAGACCAAATTGTAAGGCGTCCTCGGTGGATAGTGGAAACCCTTCACGGAGGTGAAGGCGGGGAGTAGAGCGGTGGCTCGAACCTCGAAACAAACATCTTGTGTTTGCGATTGCTTTGTGTCCATTCTTGCTTAAATTTCTCTTACACTTTATTGCTTTCAATTACTTGCTTGTGATCTTGTTTCTTTCTTTGTGCTATTACTTCAAGCTTGTGATACTTGTGATATTTGTGTGCATCTCACTTTTCATCCATCATACTTTACCTTGATCGATCATATCTCATACAACAAGGTTGCATTGCGCACCTCTAACCCATTCAAGGGGAATTGGGAGGAAGGAGTTCAGAACCTCTCACGGGGTATTCGACTCTTAGTCTTATTTTGAGAGATCGTTGCATCATTCATCATACTTAGTTTTAAAAAGATCATTAGATTAGCAATAACACCTATTCACCCCCCCCCCCTCTAGGTGTTTTTCAATTGGTATCAGAGCTTGGACTCTAGGATTTGGCTTAACAACCTTAGAGAGATCCTAACTTTGCTAATTATTTCATTCATATTCTCTTAATAAAAATGGCCGATGGAATTAAAACCCCTCCTAAGTTTGATGGACTTAACTTTCCCATATGGAAGGTTAAGATGACCGTTTTCTTGCAATCTCTAGGTAGCCGAGTTGCAAAGGCCGTGACCAAACCCTTTAGTGCACCCCCGGTGATGAATCTACTTGGTCCGAAATTGAGACCAAAGAATTTGATGCCAATGCTAGGGCTCACTATGCACTCCTTCAAGCCCTCAATGATGATGATATAGCTAGAGTTATTCATTGCAAGTCCGCATATAAAATTTGGACACATTTGCTAGTTACACATGAAGGGACTTCACAAGTGAAGAGGGCTAAGATAGACCTTCTTCGGTCCCAATATGAGAACTTTAGCATGCAAGAACATGAAACCATAGATGATATGGTTACAAAATTTACAAAGATCACTAATGGACTTTCTTCTCTAGGTGATGCTATTGATAATGATCAAAGAGTTAGAAAGATCATCCGGGCTCTTCCTCCTTCATGGGAAGTAAAGGCAAACTACCTTGAAGGAACTCAATGACAAAGAGGAGATGGAGCTCATAGGTCTCATTGGGAATCTCAAAACCCATGAGATGGAGAGGAAAGCAAGGGAGGATATGGCTCCCTCCAAAAAGAAGACTATAGCCTTCAAAAGTCAAACCACTCACTCCGATGAAGACGATGAAGAAGAAGATGACGAAGAGCTCTCACTTCTTGTGAAGAACGTCCGGAGGATGTACAACAAGGCTAAATTTCAAGGAAGAAGGAGATGGCAAGGAGGCAAAGAAGAAAGAAAGATAATTTGCTTCAATTGCCAAAGGCCGGGACACATTGTTGCGGAGTGTCCGGATAAAATGAAGCCCTCCACATCCAAGAAGCCTTACAAGAAGAAAGCTATGAAGGCAACATGGGATTCCGAGAGCGAATCCGAAGAAGAGATAGACACCGCCAACATGTGCTTCATGGCTAATGAAAGCACAAGCAAGGTAACCCCTTCCACTTCTCTTAATGATGAACTCTCCATGGATGAACTAGGAGAAGCTTTTGTAGAATTATCACATAATTATGATTCCCTAAAGAAAAAGTATTTAAAAATGAAAAAGGAAAATGAATCTCTTAATCTTCAAGTCTTTACTATTTCTAAAGAAAAAGATGAATTACTTTCCACTCTTGTTTCCACTCAAAAAGATTTTGACAAGTATAAGATTTCTTGTAAAGGCAAGTCCCCACTAGTTGATTCTAATGAGATTACCATGCTTAAAGAAAGAATAGACTCATTAGGAATTGTTTTGAAAAATTGTGAGTTTGATAAGAAGAAGATAGAGGCTATGTTTCCTAAGAAACAAGCCTCTAAGAAAAATGTTCATCATGCTCATGCTCATACCACACAACCTTTACATCGTGGCAAACCCCCAAAACATGCTCACACTTCACACACTCATCATGCATTCATGTATGGAAGAGTGTTCTCATGTTCACATTGTGGGCGGAAAGGACACTTAGCCAATTTTTGCTATGATAGACTAAGTGCATCTTTTCATAATGTTTGGGTTCGAAACACTAACTTTCAAGGACCCAAGAAAGTTTGGGTACCAAAGTCAACAACTTTGTTAAATGATATAGGTACTTTCCAAAGCCCAACGACGTAGAGGATTGTGGTATCTTGATAGTGGTTGCTCAAGGCACATGACTTGGGACATCAACAACTTTGCAACCCTATCAAGATACCATGAAGGTGGCACCGTCACCTTCGGAGATGACGCCAAGGGTAAAATCATCGGTATTGGTAATGTAAAACTTGGCACATCCCCTTTAATTGAGAATGTAGTTTTAGTTGATGGACTCAAGCATAACCTCTTGAGTGTTAGTCAACTTTGTGATAAAGGTTTTGATGTTGTTTTTGATAATGTAGCATGTAAAGTAATTGATAGAATTTCTAATACTTGTGTGTTTTCCGGTTTTCGTGAAAGTAATGTTTATATGATAGATATGTCTAATATGACTTGTAATATTACTTGTTTAAAAGCCCTCGATGATGACTCTTGGTTGTGGCATAGAAGATTAGGCCATATTTCTTTTGACCATATTTCTAGGTTAAACACAAAGGAGATGGTGAAAGGTATTCCTTGTTTGAGTTTTGAAAAGGACCGAGTTTGTGACGCATGTCAATTTGGGAAACAAACTAAGTCTTCTTTCAAGTCAATTAAGGATATCATGACATCACGTCCTTTGGAGTTAATCCATATGGATCTATTTGGCCCTACACAAACCAAAAGTCTAAATGGGAATAGATTTGCATTTGTTTTAGTTGATGATTTTTCACGTTTTACTTGGGTTTTCTTTCTTGAACACAAAAATCAAGCATTTTCCTATTTCCAAACTTTTAAGAAAAGAGTTGAAAAAGAAAAAGATGTTTCGATTTTAAGAATAAGAAGTGATAGAAGAGGTGAATTCATTAACCAACCCTTTACCACTTTTTGTGAAGAACATGGAATAAAGCATGAACTATCTTGTCCTAGAACTCCACAACAAAATGGAGTAGTTGAACGGAAAATCGAACTTTGCAAGAGATGGCTAGGACAATGCTTAGTGAATATGGTCTACCACATTATTTGTGGGCCGAGGCCGTTAATACATCATGCTATATATCAAATCGTGTTTTCTTGTGTAAAAATACTACAAAAACCTCTTTTGAAATATACTTTTCTAGAAAACCAAATGTTTCATATTTCAAGGTTTTTGGATGCAAATGTTTTGTTTTAAATACAAAAGATAATTTAGGAAAATTTGATCCTAAATCTTATGAGGCTATATTTGTGGGTTACTCTAGTACTAGTAAGGCTTATAGAGTCTTCAATAGGTCATCATTGACTATTGAGGAATCTATACATGTTAAGTTTGAGGAATCTAACTTGTTTGTTAAGAATGTTGTAGAATTAGATGCTTTGCATGAAGGCTTGGAGAAAGTGACCTTGGAGGATACACCTACTATGGGAGACAAGCCAAAGGATGATGAAGGAAGTGAAGCTAAAATACAAGAGGCTCAAGGAAATGAAGATCAAACAAATGGAGAAGAGCCCACTCAACAACTTCCAAAGGATTGGAGATACAATCCACATCATCCGAAGGACCTCGTCATAGGTGAAGTATCAAAAGGGGTAACCACTCGCTCTAAACTTCATGACTATTGTGGACATTATGCATTTATTTCTCATGTTGAACCCAAGAACGTCCTCGAAGCCGAGGCCGATTCATATTGGTTGCTAGCTATGCAAGAGGAACTCAATCAATTTGAGCGCAACCAAGTTTGGCACCTTGTTCCTAGGCCCCACGATAGACCAACAATTGGCACTAAGTGGATCTTTAAGAACAAGTTGGATGAATCGGGAAACGTTGTTAGGAATAAAGCTAGGTTAGTTGCCCAAGGTTACACTCAAATCGAAGGAATCGATTTTGAAGAAACCTTTGCACCCGTAGCACGGCTTGAAGCCATACAGATGACACTAGCATTTGCCTCATATAAAGATTTTAAATTGTTTCAAATGGATGTTAAAAGTGCTTTTCTAAATGGTTTTATTGAAGAGGAGGTGTATGTTGAACAACCCCGGGTTTGTTGATCCTACACATCCGGATTTTGTGTTTAAATTAGATAAAGCTCTTTATGGTTTAAAACAAGCCCCTAGGGCTTGGTATGAAAGACTTTCTTCATTTTTGATTTCAAATGGTTTTAAGAAAGGTAAAATTGACACAACTTTGTTTACAAAACATGTAGAAAATGACATTCTTATTGTGCAAATTTATGTAGATGATATTATTTTTGGTTCTACTAATGAATCTCTTTGCCAAGCTTTTGAGTCATGCATGAAGGATGAATTCGAAATGTCTATGATGGGGAGCTCAACTATTTCCTTGGACTCCAAATCAAGTAAAAGAAGGATGGGATCTTCATCAATCAAGCCAAGTACACAAAGAAACTAATCAAAAGGTTCGGGCTTGAAGAACCTAAAGTAAGCAAAACTCCCATGGCAACAACTACAAAGCTTGACAAGGATGAACAAGGTAAAAGTGTAGACATTAAATTATATCGTAGCATGATAGGTAGCTTGCTTTATTTGACGGCTAGTAGGCCGGATATCATATTTTCCGTTTGTCTTTGTGCACGTTTTCAATCTTGTCCTAAAGAGTCTCACATAATTGCGGTTAAACGCATAATTAGATACCTTAAGGGCACTATTGAAATGGGTTTGTGGTATCCGAAAACCGGCCAATTTTCAATGACGAGTTTTTCGGATGCCGACTATGCGGGTTGTAGGGTAGATAGGAAGAGCACAAGTGGAACATGTCAATTCTTAGGTAATTGTCTTGTATCTTGGTCTTCCAAAAAGCAAAATTCGGTAGCCTTTTCAACCGCCGAGGCGGAGTATGTTGCAGCCGGAGCTTGTTGTGCACAAGTTCTTTGGATGAAACATACTCTCCTTGACTATGATTTACACTTTGATCATGTTAAAATATTTTGTGATAATACTAGTACTATTCACATGACAAAGAATGCAAATCAACATAGTAAAACCAAACACATTGACATTAGGTATCACTTTCTTAGAGATCATTATGAGAAAGGTGACATTGATATTGATTATGTTTCTACCGATTTTCAACTTGCCGATATTTTTACTAAACCTCTAGATTATGCTAGATTTTCATTTATTTGTGGTGAGTTGAATGTTTGCATGATAGATTCTTAAAAATATCTCTATTTTGCTTTGTTTTTGTTTTGTTTTTTTAACCCTTTTTGATGTATGACAAAAAGGGGGAGAAAAAGAAATAAAAGTATTGAGTTTGTTTATTTACTTGAGTTTTGGGAGAAAAAGATTTTGTTCATTATTTTGAGTTTTATGACAAAAATTATTGTGTTGATATTTTTCAATGCTTTATGTGTGTTTACATATTTTTTTTCATAATCTTGATATATACATAGCATTGTTTGAGGGGGAGCTTTCCAAGCTCTTCTTCCATTTTTGTTTAAATAACTCATATGTTTTGTCATCATCAAAAAGGGGGAGATTGTTGGCCCAAGGTTACAATCACCCGTTTTTAGTGTGTTTTGATGATTACAAAACATATTAGTTATTTGTACTAATATCAATTGTTGTTTAAGTGTGTTTCAGGTTTCTATCTCAAATAGATATCTTCTTCCCTAAAGGAAGGTGCTTTGGACTCAAGACAACTCAATTTGGGCTCAAGATGCAAAATTGAAGATCATGTGTAGATAGCCCCTCTTGAAGGTTTGAAGTCCCTAGAACATTGTAAGAATAGAATGTTAAAGTTTGAGTGTAGGATATTTGGCTCTAGGATACACACACACATTATTCTTTACAAATTCTATGTTTTAAAAAACTTTGTCTCTAAAGTTTTATGCCTTAGTTTATATATACATGTATCCAACTTGTTACATTTTGAATATCTTGTTTAAAACATGTGTATAGACTATTTCTTGCATAATACTTAGTTGTAAGTATTTCAAAATATTTTTACAAAAGTTTCTAAGTCAAGAAAAATATTGTTTTTCCCAATTTCAGGCTGACCGGCCGACCGCCCGGTCGACCGGCGCCAGTGCCAGGACGTGCACGTTTGTGCACGTCTGTCGGTCGACGGCTCCGGTCGACCGACTAAAAGCAGGTCTGCTCTCGGTTTGTTTGGGTCGACCGCCCGATCGACCGCATTAAGGAAACTGTGTTTCCTTTGAAGGAAATGGTCGACCGAGCGGTCGACCGGAGCTCAACGGCTCTTTGCCAACAAGGCAAACGGTCGACCGGCCGGTCGACCGTTACGCCTGCAAGAGCCCAACGGCTCTTTCCTCTTTGGGGCAATTCTGAAATCTGTTTTATTTTCTGTTTTAACAGACTTTTTGAGAGTTGTTGGAGACCTTTTTCAGGTCAAATTAGGTGTAAAGAAATTGTTTTTAACCTATTCTCTCCTTATAAATAGAGGGAAATAGGTCCTCATTGCTTACCAAGAAAAATCCTCTAGTTTTCATTATTTTCAAAAGAGAAGAAAAATTTGTTTGAGCAATTCAATTCCAATTCTTTTTGAGCTTGTTTTTCAGTTGTGTTTGATTGCTAATATCACTCTACAACTGAAGTTTTCTCACTACACTTCATAGAGCCAAAAATTCCTAACTCATTCTATAGTGAAGTTGTAAAAAGAGTGAGAGTGTTGTAAAAGAGTTTGGTGATCTTGTTGTGATCACTCTTGTTCTTGTGGAGACACCTCTTCGGTAGAGGTCCTTGTAAGTTGTGAAGCTAGGTGCTTGGGTCTTCGGTAGACCAAATTATAAGGCGTCCTCGGTGGATAGTGGAAACCCTTCACAGAGGTGAAGGCGGGAGTAGAGCGGTGGCTCGAACCTCGAAACAAACATCTTGTGTTTGCGATTGCTTTGTGTCCATTCTTGCTTAAATTTCTCTTACACTTTATTGATTTCAATTACTTGCTTGTGATCTTGTTTCTTTCTTTGTGCTATTACTTCAAGCTTGTGATACTTATGATATTTGTGTGCATCTCACTTTTCATCCATCATACTTTACCTTGATCGATCATATCTCATACAACAAGGTTGCATTGCGCACCTCTAACCCATTCAAGGGGAATTGGGAGGAAGGAGTTCAGAACCTCTCACGGGGTATTCGGCTCTTAGTCTTGTTTGAGAGATCGTTGCATCATTCATCATACTTAGTTTTAAAAAGATTATTAGATTAGCAATAACACCTATTCACCCCCCCCCCCCTCTAGGTGTTTTTCAATTTGCATCATTAGGCATTAAGTGACCATTAGATTAGCCATCACCTATTCACCCCCCCCTCTAGGTGAACTTTCAATTGGTATCAGAGCTTGATACTCTGATTTTGGTCTAACAACCTAGAGTTAAAGATCCTCATTTTTAGGCTAATCACAAGATTTGCACACACACCATGGACTTCATGTCACCACCCACCTTTGACATTCTTAACATCCAAATTTGGAAGGTTAAGATGTCTTTGTACCTCAAAGCCTTAGGTTTTCATGTATATCTTGCCACTACTAATAATGCATATTCTTTAGATGGTAAGATTTTGAGGCTAATGCAAAAGCCCTTAATGCTTTAAAGTCTACCCTAGATGATGTTTATTTATCTAGAGTTGCTAATATTGATTCGGCTTTTCTAGTATGGAACACCCTCACCTCCCTTGGCAAAAAGGATCTATACTATGCGGGGAGCGATTCGGACGTTGGAAGCGACACCTCCAACGTATGCTATATGGTCCAAGGGGATAACCCCCTTGAGGTAAACTCCGAATCCGATGATGAGGACATGTCATATGATGAGCTCACTTCATTTTGCCAAACAATTCTTGAGAAATATGACATGATTAAAAGGAAAATAAAAATTTGAAAAAGAACATTGCTTGCATGCATATAGAACAAGATTCATTTAAATCTAACATTGCATGTTTAGAAAAAGATAATAAAAATTTGAAAAAGAATTTTGATGCCATGCTTATGAAAAGGATTCATTAGAAAATAAATGGCATGCTTAGAAAAAGAGAATGAGTTTTTAAAAATGAGAATGTTTCCTTGCTTTCTAAATTAAATAATCTTTGTGAAGGAAACACTATTTTGAAAAATAAAGTTGATTTGGTGGAAAAATAAAAGGAAGTTGTTTTTCAAGAAAATAAGTCTTTGAAAAGAAAAATTTGTGAAAAAGGAAAAGATTTTGTTTCTCAAAAGAAGAAGAAAAATGATTTCATATCTCACCATGCTTTTCATGCCACCACTAGTGAGATTAATGTTTTGAAAGATAAAATTAATGATTTGAGTTCAACCTTGAACTCTTGTGCTTTCAACCACACTAGATTGGAGTCTATGTTTTCAAAGAAATAAACTCCTCATGTTCATGCACATCACTCATCATCATGCTTATGTTGCACAACATGATCACACTTCTACACATAAGCATACTAAGGTGTACGTATGTACACATTGTGGCCGCAAAGGCCATTTAGCAAAATATTGTTATGATAGATTAGATCATTATATTTTTGCTAAAAATAAAGATTTTGGGTTCCTCAACATAAAGCTAACCCCCGTGGACCCAACAAGAAAATATGGGTACCAAAACCCCCACCTTTTGCTTTTGATGTAGGTGAGGAATCTCTCAAAACGTGAGAGATTTGGTGCCTTGGTAGTGGATGCAATGGACTTGATGGACATACATTTGGATGCATCGCTATCAAGGAATTTTGGTGGAAAGGCCACCATGTTAGGAGCTTTGGATTTGGTAACAATTTCTAAACTCCTACTTTTTATGTTCATGCTAGTTCATTTATCATAATTATAGCATGTTCATTTTTTATGTATTTTTGTGCTTCATGTGGTATTTACATTCTTAAATGTAGAATGTGTCAAACTTGCATGTATACATATACAAATAGTGAATTACAATTGATTCATATATAATTGAACTTCATGCTCATTTGTATCCACTATATGCATATGTATAGGCTAGTTTTGATGATTCTCTTTCATACATATTTACCTATTTTAGTGATTTACTTCATGTATATATATTGTGAATTCAAATCTAATAAATATACATGTATACCCGTGAGTCTCTTGCTTTCTTGCAAATACATTTGATAGACTCTTTTATATTTGGGATATGTATGTGTATTGTTAGGATTGGATTAATTATACATATACCATGAAGATTAGTATTTTTGATGAAAAATGATTTTTCGTGCTTTTGTTAAAAATGTGTCTTATGATCTTTTTGAGCTTCATTGACTATTTTCATAAAAATACTATTTACATGATCATTTAACACTCACACTGTTGTTAAAAATTATTTTGAGCTTTATAGACCATGAGTGCTTAAATTTTTGTGTATCTAGTTATGTTTTATGAAAAACATATGATTTGATATATTCGAAGGATCTTTAACTAGTTTTTTCAAAAACAATTTATACTAGTTATTTATTCTTCAAATAGTTTTTGAGATAGACACATGATTCTAATTTTCTCAAAATTTGATGCTTCATGATTTGAATATTAGTTTATATGTTAGTTTTTGTCAACACTAGGATTTATACTTGTACATATCGTGGGCCACAAATAAATCTATTTAATTGTGCTTGAATGCTTATTTGAACCCATGAAATGTGCTTGTATTGCTTGGTTTTGATGATACATACATTTTTAAACTTGTATTCCCACTTTTGGATTTGTTTTATAATCATGTGTTTTCAATTCATGTATATGTGTATTTTGCCAAACTTTAAGATATACATGTATACCTCTTGAGTCATTTGCCTTTAATGCAAATCTATTTATATGGACTCAATTGTGTTTAAGAGATATGTATGTATACTTATTGTGTTGTCAAAACATACATATATCTTGAAATATAAATTTTATTTTTAATAAAAATTTATGTGATAATTTAAAGGAATATTGAGGTTTCATTGACATTTTTGCTTTATTCCTTGCTTGAAGGATTCCGTACTAGTTTTTAAAACATTTTCATATTAACTAGTGCAAATTCTTCATATGGTAGAGTATATGATAAGCTTATCCTTCAATTGGTATCATTGGATATTTTCAATTGGTATCAATATGATTTTTATATACTCGTATTTTGATTGTATGTATGAATGCTTTCTAATTTGAACTATATCAATCTCCATTGGTATTATCTTTTCATACATATATGATCTATTTGTGTTTGACTTACAATTGACTCACACTTTAAAAACACAATGTATATGCTAAGCTTAATTCTACTTTCAATTAATAATTCTTAAAGCTTAAGCAATATGTTTTCAAGATTGATATTAAAAAAAAATATATGTTGATTTGATATCTCAAAATGTGTCTTATTAAGAAAAGTTCAAAATTTGTTTTGATAAAGAAATATTCAAAATTTTTGATTTGTAATTCCTATATGCAAGGAGAGCTTAACATCTCTCTTACATATGGATTCATGTTGAGTATATTATAAATTGAGGAGCTTGACAACTCTTCTTTATATGATATACGTGTGTAGGGGGGCTTCACATCTCCTCTTATGCATTACATAATATGTGTTTGTTGGACGCGGAAGACCGTAAAAGCGGACTGGAGCAACTTTTTCTTGAATCAGATGAAAAATTACAACAGGCTAATCTTCCGATTACAAGGGAGGGAGAATATTGAATCTTGAATTCCCCCTTTGTTTAATGCTGGGTTCTTCGTGTGGCGGTGGAGAGTGAATCTTGTTCTCCGTTGACCAGATGACCGTCAGTACCGTCGAGGGATCTTCTCCTTGGTAGGTAGAAGGAGTAACTCACCCCGTCCACCAAAACTCTAAAAGAGAAGGTAGGCGAAAAGCAACTTGTACGCAGCAAGCTGGCTTGAAGAGTCGAGCTCTCTCTCTCTGTCGATGATCTCTCCTCTTTTCTTTCTCGAAAAATCCGCCCTCTTCAATAGTGACGGGACTATTTATAGGGTTTTTAGGGGGTGATCGTGCCCCCTAAAAGTGCTCCACGATGAGGGCCAACTTCCCCGCTACATGGGCGGTGGATGGCGCCATAATCGGGATGGTTACAACCAAGGTGGGGGCACCTTGTTGCTGAGACGCGGGCGTTGAGCCAACGCGCCTTGATGCTGAGACGCGGGCGTTGAGCCAACGCGCCTTGATCTTGAATCTCTGCGTTTTGGTGGCTTGTCTTTGTGATTTTTAGACAGCCTACAGAACCCCATCCAAAGTTTTCGACATTCCGCAGTTAACTGGGACGGATTTCGAAATACTTTGGACTCTAGCTGAGTTCGCCTTCATGACTAGACTGTTGATGCTCCGGGTTTAATCTTATCTGGAGTTGGTCTTCGTGAGTGTACTGTTGAACTCTTTGAAGCCCCCAGAGTTGATCATGTTGAGTGTCTAGATGCACAGTCTAAACCTCCCCGATTGCTTTTAGTCTGTCACTGGCGCGCTTTAAGCCAGGAGTGGTTGGTCGTCTGCTTGCGTCAGTGTACTGTTGAACTGATTTTGCAGAAGCAGGAGGCCAAACGCAGGTTCTTTTTCAAAAAGCAGAGATGGTACTGCTGTAAAGGCGCGATTTCTGTAACGTGCGTCCTTTGGCAATGGAGACGCGACTGATCTTCATAAGGCAGACGCGATGTTCAGCTGAAGACGCGAACTCCAGAGAGACGCATCTTTTGAATATAGATGCGATTGTCTGGGCGCATTTATGGCGATGCTGACGGGGCATAGCCATCGAAGAGACATGGCCGTCGGGTGCGTGCCACGTCATGATTGCTCTGCCAGTTGGCCTGGGGAACCGAAGGGATTTCGCCTTTTGGCGCGCGGATTTCCTGGCGCATTAAATGATCCGTGCCACGTGTCGAGCGACGGTTCGTGTAGAGTTGTGGCGCATGATCTTCTCTGTGCGTTAAAGTGATTTTGTTCCACGTGTCGAACAGAGATTCGCCGCGGAATTCATCGAGCCATACGCCGCGTATCTTCGCGAATCCTTGTGCCTATAAAAGGCCACAGTTGGGAGGATTCCTCTTCTTCTCCGAACGCACTCGTTGATAAGATTAAGAAAGAGAACTTCCTCTTCAGTTCATCTTCTTGAACCTTGGATCGAATTAGCCATGGCTCCCAAGACCAAGCCGATTGCTTCTTCTTCAAAGGCGACCGTCGCCGAGGCCCGGAGGGGCAGCTCCTCCTCTGCGCAGGATGTTGTTCTCCCAGGTCTCCAAGGTAAATGCCTTTTAGGCCTCCATTAAAGGAAGTTCCAAGAACCTTTAAGAACCCTTAACACACGAATTTAAATCGTGTTTGATTCCCAGACGCAGTCTTTGGTTGATAACCATGACGCGGGTTTGGACCCTCGCGCCATTGGGTCCTGCGCTTCAGATTCTTCACTTAGATGAATTTTCTAATTGTGAAGGGTTCAGACGCGGACTTAGTTTACAGAACGCGGATTTGATCCTTGCGTTCTGTTTCATCAGCTGTTGATTTTGATGAATCTGGCACCCGAGTCCAAGCACTTTGACATCTGGGGATGTGAAAGGAAGGGAGTTACCCTCCTTAACTTCTGGCGATTATGGTGGTGGAAGGGTTAAGGTGGATAACTCCCTTCTTTTCGCACCTCAGAAGTGACATCAAGGAGAATGTTGTGGAGACGCCGATCCCGTAGGTCTGGACGCGGATTTGATAATTCCTGCGTCCAGTGCCTCTTCTGCGTGGATGCGCAGGTCTGGACGCGGATTTGATAATTCCTGCGTCCAGTGTCTCTTCTGCGTGGATGCGCAGGTCTGGACGCGGATTTGATAATTCCTGCGTCCAGTGTCTCTTCTGCGTTCGGATTATGAACACTTAGCATTTTTTCCTTGCTTTTGATAGAGTATCTAACTAAGTGTCCTTTTCTTTTTGCAGCGCCACGCCCTGCTACTTCACTCGCCAAGAAGCGCCACTTTGGACATGTAGGGGGTGCTGACCGGGACTTGACCTTTGTGTTACAAAGGACTGTTCCTGTGACAGCTGACAAGTCGCAGGCTCGTGGGGAGAGGCTCTCAAATGTTGACATGAGGACTCTTCGGGTGCTTATGACTGATGCAGCATTTGCAACGGATGCTGGCATCAAACTGGAGAAGCCTGCCTTCTTCTTCGGAGATCGTATCCACGATGGCGGCTATCGCGTATATGACGGGACTTACAAATGGCTCCGTCAAATAAGGGGTGGAAGATTCTTTCTTCCGAACATGGAGAGGATGTTCCCGCTGTCCTACTTCCAGCACATGTCCGTCCCTCGGAAGATGGAATGGGACCTCTCTCGATATGTCCCTGAGATTACTCTCGGTGATTTGGGCTCCCACAAAGTGTACCGTCATGATAGCCATGACAGGTCAGTTATCGGCCTTTTCCCTGGGTCGCGCAAGTCTGATGTTCCGGCTGGGGAGATACCACAACTTGGCACTACCTTCCTCAACGCATTCATGGAAGCGGAGGGTGATTATCCCGTTGGGTTCCGTGCACCGGGGTGGGTCCGTTCCACGGAGAACTATTGGTGGGGCAGGATGGTCGGCTTTGTCCTCACCGAGCTCGGGGATCTGCTAAAGCGTGTGGGACTGTACCCAGCGGTCAGAGCCGTGCAGTGGGGGATCCCTCAAAGCTCTCAGAACTTCTTCGGGATTCTAGAGCGTTATAATTCTTTGACGGGGACGTTCTTCACTCCGGTCGGGGAGATGGGCCTTGCTCTGCACGAGCTGCATGAGGTCTCGGGGCTGTCGACAGGGGACATTCCCTATGAGGAATATGTCCCGACCACGGTGGAGCTTCACTATTTGAAGGAGGAGTTTCCCCTCATATATGAGACCTACTGGGAAGTGCTATGTCACTTCCACATTTGCGGCCAAATAACCAAATGGCGGTCGCAGGGAGTCAAGCAACTGTCTTGGGCCAGTTACTTGTTCAACAACGTCAACACCAAAGACCATCTGATAACCCGATTGGCTCCCAGCTCCGACAGGGAGATTGAAGACAGGATCGACCAGGCTCCTGACAGTTTCTACACCACGGAGTCGAATGAGGACGGTTTCGACCCTGACTTGGTTTTTGAGAGCTTTCACCATCAAGCCCGGACCCCTATCTCCGATCGGGCGCTGTTGGCGGGCTTTCTGATGCTGTGGCTGAAGCGCTGTGTGGTGCCCACGCTGCCACATGAAGTCATTGTTGCTGACGTGGTGTACCCGGCGGTGCTCCTGGCTCATGGCAACCCCATAGCCCTTCTCCCGGCCGTGGCGGCTGGTATTCAGAGCGGGCTGCGGGCGCTCACTAAGAGTTTCTGCGAGCCACCGAAAACTGCAGACTCCGAGGGAAAGCCGTATGTTGACTCAGAGGGGAGTCCGACGGTGAAGCGTCCCAACCCTCGTGTCGAGCTGCCTTACACGTACCTCATGGCTTGGTACGTGATGCATTGCCCTTCCTTGATGACGGCGGTGCGTTGGAGGGAGAGTTCTGTCCCTTTTGTACAGCGATTGGAGGGTTCGAAATGGCGTGATCCTTATATATATTACGTCCGGAAGTGCCTTTCCGACCCTGCGAACTACCAGCTCAATCGCTGCCTCCCCCAGATCCCTGGTGCATCTCCCGGGGATCTACTTGTTGATTCTGTTGGCCCAGATGACTTCACGAGGTTATCCGCGGGAGCCTTCTGGTGGTTGCTCAATATCCGGCCCGGATATGTGCTTTTCCGGCAAGGGACGTCATGCACCATTGAGCCGTACATGCCGAATCGCTTCGCTCGACAGTTCGGCTATGATCAGCTCTATGTCGGGAACCCCAATGCTCGACTCGCCTTCGAAGGGAACCTGTTCGAGGGTGCTCGGGCCTGGTACTATAGTGTGGCTGGAGGGACGGGAGTAACTTTCCGTCTACCTCTCGAAGGGCCCAAGTGCCGTACGAGCTTCAGCTTCTGCACTTGGTACTCCCAGGCCATCCAAACACCAGACTTTTTTCCGGCGTCTTCATGCATCGAGAGCATCAATGCAAGTCTCGAGGCAAGGACGGATTCTAGTAAGCCGACGAAACTCGTAGAACAGTACCTGAAGGCCCAAAAGGAGGTCGGGCGAAGAATGAGAAGGGAGCCACGAGCCATGGAGCCACGACCACCAAGGGCGGAGCCACAAGCGTCTAGGGCAGAGCCGCAAGCAACTAAGTCTCGACAGGCGGTGAGCAAGCGTCGTCAAGGCTCTACTCCCACTGCTGAACCCACTCCGAAGAAGGTTCGAAGAGACTTGACAACCGAAGTCTCTCGATCTGAAGAGCTCCCTGCTGTCGTTGAGGCACTGAGGGAGGAAGAGATAGCTGAAGAAGAAACTCCTCTAGTCCGTGCTCCCAGGTCACTTAGCAGAGGCCACGGGTCTGCGGAGGAAGGGGAGCTCGTTGATCGATCCGCCGCCACTGACGAGGATGAGCAGCTAGAGGTTGATATAATGAGCGGAGGCAATGTCAAGATCCCTGGGATCTCAGCTCAGCCCGAGTCTTCCTCAGCTCAACAGCCCGGGTCTCCTTCTGTCTTCATTTCCAGTCCTCGGATGGCTGACCCCAGCCCTACCACTGGGGTAGTTGGGGACAAGGCTCCACCTGCAGGGGTTTCGCGCGAGGCGCTATCGTCTTCCTCACTCTCAGGGGAAAGCGAGTTTGAAGACGATGTTGATTACGGTGATGAACCCACTTTTCCTGATCCGAGTAAGTTCTCCCATATTTCAGAGGAAGAACTATATGGGGGTGAGCCGTCAACGGTATCACAGCTGACGATTATTCCCGTGGGAGGTACTCTTTTCACCTTTTGACCTGCTTTCCCTTTTAATTTTGAAGAAGAGACCTTAACATTCTCCCTTTTATGTTGCAGGATTGGCTGAGAACGTCGAAGCCGCATCCTCCTCGCAGATCGAGGAGATGGTACAAGAGTTGACCCAGCCAGAAGGGGTTACGGCTTTAGTTGCCGAGATAACTCCAGCGGGGGCAACTACTGATGCCGGGGAGGCTTCTCCTTTGCCGGAAGAGGAGGCAACCCCTAAGGCCGGGGAAGAACCCACTCTGCCGGGTGAAGGGTTACCATTGAAGCTAGGGAGACTTCCACTCCGCAGGACTTGCCCAAGGATTCGGCGTCTCTGGACCTCCCAGATGGTAAGGAAGTTCTGATATTTAAATGTTTCGCTTTTCTCCTTTGTGGCTAATGTCACAATAACTTGCAGAGAGGACTGAGGGGGCTCAGATGGAGAGTCCGACGGTCGGTACCTTTCCAGAAGGCCACGCAGCTCAGGTCTCGGCTGAAGCTTCTGAAGAGGTTGCGCCATCATTAGCTGTGGAGGTTCCTGTAAAGATAACACCCCCGGAAGCGCCAGTGGTCGGTCTCGCTCTTGATGTATCGACGGTCAGCACGACTCTTGCGCAAAAAGAGCCGGCTTGCACCGTGACAGAAAAGGGGTCGGGAAGCTTCCCAGGTGGTGACAATATGGGGGAACTGGCACGCCAGATGGTGCAACAATTCTTTGCTTCGATGGGATCATGTATTGATCTCATCTTACGTGGAAGCAGCTCCTTCAATTTTGCCCGGACGCTTCTCAGAAATCTGGCCGAGAACGTCGAGTTAACCGGAGGCCCCTCACTTGCCCAGGCGTGTCTGCGGGTGGTGGAGCAACTGGGAGACGACCTGCACGAGCTGAAGTCTTTGGAAAATGCCAGCTCTTCTGGTGAGGCCCAGGCCACTCTAGCCCGGCTCTTAGCTGCTCAAGAACGAGAGCGACAGGAGGCAGAGGCACAAATAGATGCAGAGATCCGCAGCCTCGAATGTTCCCAGGCTGAATGTCAGAAACTAACTGACGATTCAAGGGAATCCGAGATTGTCATGCAGAGCACGGAGCACGTCATCATCAGTGCTCGGGACACCATTGCCAAGGCTCGGGACACCATTGCCAAGGCAGAAGCTGTGCTTGCGATCAATGAGAAGAAGCTTGTTGCCATCAAAGAGGAGCTTGCGGAGCAACAGACTGCTAAGGCGCGAGCTGAAGAGAGTCTGTCTCTACATTCTTCCAGGGTGGAGTCTCTGCGAGCGCAGCTGGCTGCAAAACCCTTCCTATCTGAAGAGGAGCTGCGGGTCCAAGCCATGATGGAGGCTGAGAAGGCGCGTCAGATCAAGATGCATCATCTCAGGGAGCGAATCCGTTCCTTGGCGAGCCAGGACATTTAGCCTTCTTTTCTTTTTTTTTTGTAAAGAAAAGGACACTCTGTTTATCAGAGTGTTTGTATCCACTTTTGATATAAAAAAGGACATTTTTTTGTTCCATCTTCTTTGT
This sequence comes from Agave tequilana, assembly GCA_038442645.1. Taxonomy (NCBI): domain Eukaryota; kingdom Viridiplantae; phylum Streptophyta; class Magnoliopsida; order Asparagales; family Asparagaceae; genus Agave; species Agave tequilana. Next base: position 207,021 of record JAVJIF010032089.1, on the reverse strand, counting down.
TTAGCTGTGGATGAATCCAACTTCTTGATCACTGGTTGTGAAGATTGAACTTAGGCGAGACTAAGTTCTTTCAATGAGACGCGGCTTCCTGATGAGACGCGGCACTAATCCACAGAGTGAAACGCGGTCATCATTCCGTAGGAGCTTAGGTAGAACTAAGTCCTTTTGCTGAGACGCGACGTCAATCACAGAGTGAACCTCGAATTGGTCTCGCTGAGTAAGACGCAGATAGGGCAGACGCGAGGGACGCAGCATTGTTTGCTGAAAGGACGCGATTTTGAGTCACGTGGACGCCCTTTAAAGCGCGGGTGAATGCCTTTTAATTTGAGAACGGTGACGCGGATTCTTAGACGCGGCTTTCCCATCTGCGTTTAATACAGCCGGACGCGACTTTGCTGTCTGCGTTTGATGCAGCCTGACTTAAAGATTTTGTGAGATCTTTGACCGTCAAGTCTTCACTGACGATTGGACGTCAAGTCTTCACCGACGTTTGGGAAACCGGGTCATCCGTTGTTTTCCAAGGCGGTTGTCCACGCGTCAATTTTTTATTTGACTTGGGCGTTTTAACGCTCTTTAATGCAAAACCGGCGCTGGCGGTTGGAAACCGGTGTCTGCGACGATTCCCAAAGCGACGCTCCACGCGTCAGTCCTCTATTGGGCTTTGACAGTCGTGCGCGACGGTTCTGTTTGATGCACCATTAATAGCAGTTATTAGGGTCTGCCTATAAATAGGGCTAACCCTCTTCCTTCAATCCAATCTTTGGACTGTTTTCTTTTTGAGAGCGAGCGCTCTGAGAACCTTCATCTTCTTCAGAGTATTGTCTCCATGGATGAGGATGGCTCTGTGGATGAAGATGACCTAGGGCTTGTATGCTCCTGTTTGGTCTCTTCGGGGCAGAGTGTCTCTCTGATCATCTTGCACGTCCGCGTTTGGATGCAGAGAGCCCGACTCTTGGTAGAGGCCTCTGTTGGTACGCCGTCCCAATTAGCCATGATATTTTAATCTACCACGGCCTGCACCTTGGCATCACCATTATCTGGACCCCCTCACGAAGTCTGTGTTGGTGCATTCCTTCTGGAATTTGTGCCACAGACTTAAACTTCTCTGGACGCGAATGCAAGGGTCTTTGGCACTTGGCGCTGGCTTGTTCTGGCGCTGGCTTTGTTCTTCAAAGCTTGCGTTTCAAAGCCACTGTCTTGGCGCGTTTTATGGCTATTGCCTTAGCGCGTTTTATAGCCACTGCCTTGGACGAATTCCCAAAAAGGTTTCAGACCCGAGTCTTGCAACTCTTGTTCACTCAACAAGGAGATGGCAACTTTCGGCGTCTGTGCCTTTTAGGCGTCTGTGCTTTCGACTTGGGCGTAGAATGAGACCGCGTTTTGATTCGCGTTTGTCTCTGCTGACGCAGCAGTTTGGCTCACCGCGCGGGTCATTCCCGCGTCTGCTTGGCTGACTGCGTGGATCATTCCCGCGTCTGCTTGGCTGACTGCGTGGATCATTCCCGCGTCTGCAGTCTGCATTTGTGACTTAGTTTTTCTCTGTTGAAGCATACTAAGTTGCAGATTGTTCTGATTCCTTTTGTTTCATTCCTTGCAGGTAGACTTGCTGGTTTGCTGGGCCCCTGGAAGGATGCTTTGGCCGGCGAACTTGTTCGATGTTCACCTATAAGAGAGTATATTATGGTCCTCGTCACCTATAAGAGAGTATATTACATCTCTGACGAGGACCCAACCCTCGCCAAGGTCTCTTCTGATCTGCTTCGCCATTCATGCCTGCTGGCAAGAGATGGTCAGGCTATGCATGACGGCGATGAGGGTTCCGGCGGTTGCGGTGGCGGACAAGATCCTCTTCCTCTCCCACTCCAGAAGTCACATCAAGGACTCGTCATGTCTGCTGGATGGTCTGCTGGGGGAAGAGATGTTCATGAACGAAGGGTTGCAGGACTTTCTGCTGCCACCGGACCTCAAGAACACCATTGCTCTTAGCTTAGTCAGCTAGGGCGCTTTCGATGTTTACATCATGCATCGTGGTGTAACCAGCTTCTATTGTAGCCACAAAACATCGCGCACTTGGAATCAGACGCGGCTTTAGGAGTGAGTGCAACCTCTGAGAGAGAGAGGGACTTCTTTGTACTCCTTAATTGTAACACTCAATCTTATTGTATAAGAGAGCGTTTTTACTGCAACACTCCATCTTATTGTATAAGAGAGCGTTTTGTATCACTTTCATCTATTTGGAAATAAATAAAAGCGACACTTTTCTTTTCGCCTCTTTCCTTGTCTTGAACTTTTTGTCTTAGACCTATAGAAGCAAAGAATCTCTGACTTTGTTAAAATTATGATGGTAATTTAATAAGTCAAACTTTGTGGAGGAAGAGATCCTATTTCAGGAACTTTCACAGTACTGTCAGAGGTGTAATATTAACTTGACAGAGATGAAATAATTTTTGGTGGACCTGCCACTTTATAAGAGAAAGCGACAAGTAGAATTGGTACCCCCAGGGAGGGTGAACTTTTATCAAGTGTTTGGGATTAACTTGATTGAGCTCAACTGGGGATTTGAGGGGAACACTGTTGATGGTGTAGTATTAACCTAACAATGTTTTTAGGTAGACTTGTTATTCTGCTGAAGAGAATAACAAGTGGGACTAGACTCGTGGGGAATCTAGGAAAGTTTGTTACCGTCAGAGGTGTGATATTAACTTAACGGGTTGGAAGTGGTCTTGTCAGAAGTGTAATATTAACTTGACAAGGATGTGAGTCAGAGGTGTGATATTAACTTAACTCAGAAGTGTCACTGTCATAGGTGTAATGTTTAACTTGACAATGAGGGAATGCTAGAGGTGTAATGTTGAACTTAGCATTGGTCATCTCGGCTTGGATAAGGAAGTCCGAGGGAAAGTCATGGCTATAGGTGTATTGTTGAACTTAGCAATGACTTGGATGCTAGAGGTGTGGTGTTAACTTAGCATCATCCATTTCAGCTTCGATATGGAAGTCTGAAGAAGAGTGACTGTCAGAGGTGTAATATTAAACCTGGCAGAAACTTGATTACTGTTTAGAGGTGTGGTGTTGAACTTTAACAGCAATTTGTCAGAGGTGTGATGTTAACTTGACAAAGATTGACTCATGATAAGAGCAATTTTGAGGACCTGTCATTCTATTGGTGAGAATTGACAAGTGAAAATTTGAAGTGCCAGAGGTGTAGTGTTAACTTGGCAAATTTGAAAATTTGGTACTCCGTGTAGAGTTGACAAGCAAAATTTGTACTCGACAAGGAATATTGAAAAGTTTCCATTACCAGAGGTATAGTGTTAACTTAGTAATGGTTGTATTTTGTAGACCTACCATTCTGTGGATGAGAATTGGTAGGGGATTTTGGAGGAAAGAGTGGAGCCAAGTCCACTTAGGATTTTTAGCAAACCCTCAGCTATCAACGGATTTGAGGTGCCTTTACCAACTACCGTTTGAGTTGGGCTAGCCATGCTATTCCCCTCAGCATGATGAGTTGTCGAAGACTGATGTTGGGCTTAAAAGCCAACATTTTCCTCTATCCTTAGCCGTCGGAGGCGTCGGATCTTTTGATCAGAGGTGTACTTTTAACTTGATCGGCGGAAGGATACCATCTAGGGATAGTACTTCTTCAGGAACCTGCCGTTAATAGGCATCATGAGTGTATCGCCATTCGAGGTTATGAGGCGATATGATCCATTTGAGTAGACTGACTCTACTACAAATGGTCCTTCCCATTTGGGTTGGAATTTTCCTTTTGTCTTGTGCGTCATTACCATGGGTCTTCTGACGGCTAAGACTAGGTCGCCTTTCTTGAAAGTTCGCACTTTAACTTTCTTGTTGAAGGCTCTGTGATTCGAGCCTGGTAGAGCTCGATTTGCTGTTGGGCTTGCAGACGCTTGTCGTCTAAGGCCTCCAGTTCTTGGAGTCGCTGTCGATGCTTCTCCTCTGTCGTCATCTCCGCTGTCAAGGCGACGCGTAGAGATGGAATTTGGATCTCTCTAGGGAAGCACGGCTTCACATCCGTATATCAAGGAAAACGGCGTGGCCTTAGTCGGGGTTCGCACAGTTGTGCGGTAAGCCCATAAGCATTCACCCAACTTGTCGTCCCAGTCTCGTTGACTTTTCGAGACGAACTTTTTGAGAAGCTTGCCAATAGTCTTGTTGAAAGCTTCTGCGAGGCCATTGGCGGCAGGATAGTATGCCGTTGAGGACACACTCTGGATTCTGAACTTAGCGCAGAATCTCTGGAAAGCCTGGCTGATGAACTGGGGTCCATTGTCATGGACAATTCGCCGAGGTACGCCGAAACGGTAAATAACGTGATGTTTCACGAACTTGATCACGTTCGACGACTTGACCTCCTTCAAAGGGATGGCTTCAGCCCATTTGGAGAAGTAATCGGTTATTGCCAGAATGAACCGATGTCCTTTTGATGATGGCGGGCTGATAGGACCAACCACGTCCATGCCCCACATTTCGAATGGCCAGGTAGAGGCCGTAGAGTGGAGGTAGCCTGGCGCTTGATGGATAAATCGCCATGCACTTGGCAGGCGTGACATTTCTTGGCATAAGTGACGGCATCGGCAATCATCTTAGGCCAATAGTAACCCAATCTTTGGAGTCGATGTGCCAGTTTTGGGCCAGGTTGATGGGCTCCACACATACCGTCGTGGGCCTCTTTCAATACTTCTTGTGCTTCGTTTGGTGAGAGGCACCGGAGTAAGATCCCGTCATGCGATCGACGATACAATGTTCGCGTAATCGCATTATAATAGAATTTGGGGGCTTTCCTTCGAATGGCAGCCGCTTCTTTGGCGTCCTCAGGCAGGATGCCATACAAGACGAAATCAATGTAGGGGAACCGCCAGTCTCTAAGCTCTGGACCGGTTGACGCTTCAAGTGCTTCTTCGCGGTGACGACCTCCCATTGACTCCTGATAATCCTCGAGAGCATTTCTCGGGCAATACAGGTCGTGGCTGTAGACGAATATCTTCTCCATTGCTCCAGCTGGAAGAGCTAGGGAGGCAGCCAGGGATGCGAGTGCATCGGCGTGCGCATTTTGCCTGCGTGGTACATGGTCGATGTAGAAGCTTGTAAATCCCTCGGCCATGCGGACAGTTGCATTGTAATAGGGTACCAAGTCTTCATGTCTGACTTCGTACTCCCCGCGAACTTGGCTGACGATGAGTTTAGAGTCACCGTATGCCTCGAGATTTTTAACGCCAATCTCATCGGCGAATTGCATCCCAATCAAAAGAGCGTTGTATTCCGCCACATTATTGGAACAAGGCTCGGTCAGTGAGACAGCTCGGGGATCACATAATTTTGTGGGGAGACAAGTACTACTCCTACCCCCGCCACTACGTGTCCCTTGGGGTTTGTCCTTGATGCACCGTCGAAGAAAAGTTGCCACACTTGACTTTCGAACGATGTCTGAGTCAGGTAGACTTCGGCAACTTCATCTGGGAGATCCTCGTAGAGTTTGACTGCCCTCGGATCTGGGTGTTCAGCTAAGAAGTCCGCCACCGCTTGTCCCTTAATAGCCTTTTGTGGCAGAAAATGCATCTCATATTGTGATAGCAATATGGCCCATTTTGCCAGTCGGCCATTTAGCGATGAAGGTTTAGTCATAAGTAACCTCAGAGGGTTGACTTTTGATATGACATTTATAGTTTGGCCTACCAGATAGTGTCGCATTTTCTGGATAGCGAACACCAGTGCCAAACATTCCTTCTCGATCGGGTTATACCGATGTTCGGCTCCGATCATTGTTCTACTTAGATAGTAGATTGCTTGCTCATGTCCCTGATCGTCATTCTGAGCTAGTAGAGCTCCCAAAGAATGATCCATCGCTCGGACGTACACCAGAAACGGCTTTCCGGATACTGGAGCTGCAAGGACTGGTGGTTGGGTGAGGTATTGCTTGATTTCCTCGAACGCTTGTTGGCAAGCGTCATCCCAAATGAATGAGACACCCTTCTTCATCAGCTTAGCGAAGGGTTGGCATCTTCCGGAAAGGTTTGAGATGAACCTGCGGATGTACGCCAATCGTCCTTGTAATCCCCTGAGCTCCTTGAGGCTTTTCGGGGGTTGCATCTCCTGGATAGCGCGGATCTTTTCCGGGTCCAAATGGATTCCTGTGGAAGTCACAACAAATCCTAGGAATTTGCCACTGGCTACCCCCAGGAAGGACTTTGTGGGATTCATCTTCAATTGATGAGCCCGCATGATGTCAAAGACCACCTTCAGGTCTGCTACGTGATCGCCTTTAGCGCGGCTTTTTACCGCGATGTCATCAACATAACATTCCACCGTTTTGCGTATTTGCTGATGGAAAATGGCATTCATGGCCCTTTGATATGTTGCCCCTGCATTCTTCAGTCCGAAGGGCATGACGGTGTAGCAATACACTCCTAGGGGTGTCCTGAAGGAGGTATGCTTTTCGTCATCAGGATACATTTTGATTTGATTGTATCCTGAGAATCCGTCCATGAAGGACATTCGTTCGAATCCACAAGTATTGTCAATCATGACATCTGTGATTGGCAATGGGAATTCGTCCTTGGGGCAGGCCTCGTTTAGATCACGGAAGTCGATGCAGATCCTGATCTTCCCGTTCTTCTTGGAAACGGGGACGATGTTGGCCACCCAGTCGGGATGCTGTTCTTCTCTGATGAAGCCAGAATCAATGAGTTTTCTGACTTCTGATTGAATTGCCTCCATTATTTCTGGGCGAAACCGTCGCTGCTGTTGTTTGACAGGTTTTACGTCCGGATTGATGTTGAGGCGGTGCATGGCCACTTGAGGATCAAGTCCTGGCATGTCCTCATAATTCCAGGCGAAGACGTCTATATACTCTTGTACAAGAGATATTAGATCCTTCTTCTCTGAAGGTGACAGGCCGTCACTTATGAAGATGGGCTTAGGGTTAGCCTCATCTCCTAGGTTGATCTGAACAACCTTGTCTTCTGTGGGTGGCTCACGCTGTTCAAAGCGGGTATCCCAAAGAGCATTTAAATGTTTGATCCAAGGATCTGTATCAGATTGGATCATTTCTTCATTTCCATCTTCCAGGTGGCTTGTCGAAACCATGTTCACTGAAAGTTCCTTGAAGATGTTGCCGACACTGACATCTGACTCCCAAGATGATGTGTCTGAAGAGTAATCGTTGCTCGACGATTCTTGAGAATCGGAGGCTGATGGGACCGGAGTTGATACATAGCCCAACCCCCTGCGCGTCCGATGATAATAATCGGGGGCCTTCCCTTTCGGCACAAAGGAGCGAAGTAGCGTTCTTCTTCCTTTGCCGAAGTTCAACCCGGGTCTGTTGGTTAGGTCATACCCCATGCATTCATCATTTTGAGCGTTTTTGGTTCATAATGACTGAGCTGAGGGGATTCCTCCTCACTTTCTGATTCTTCGCGGGGCGTTGGTTCAGTCGTCATTCGCCCAAACAGGATTGGTTTTTGGCCTTTTCGTCTTGTCGGAACCATGAATATAGATTCCTGCGCATCACCATTATCCTGGTATGTCCCGAAAGATGATTTTACTGGTACATGCAATGATGTCAAAGCATCCATTGCCGACCAGATGTCATCGTCTACGTCGGTACTAGTATCCGATGGTATTGAATCGGATGCACACGCAGAGAAGTACTCAAAGTCTAAATTCTCATTAATATACCAGCCGCCTGCATCGTCGGTGGTATTATCAACATCGAGCTTATTAGTGCTCTTTACAAGTGGTTCCAACTTCCACAAGCACTCTTCTTGCTCGGTCTCAGTGTCAGCCTCATTACCAGAGTCTGGCACCTCCAGTTGCGGGGTTTCATCCACCGGATCCTGATATAGGAGGGAGTCCGTGAAATAATTTTCGACCCCCTTAAACGGATACCTTTCGGCAACCAACGTTTGCACCTTCCCACTCGCGTCAATGTATTTCATGACTTGGTGAAGAGTGGAGGGAACGATGGAGTTGCGGTGAATCCATGGTCGTCCCAGCAGCAGATTGTAGGAAGTGTCGGCATCGATGACGTAGCACGTCACCTCCGATTTGAGGCTCCCAATCTGGCACTTGAGCTTGATTTTCCCCATCGGACGGGTGCCATTGGCATTGAACCCGTAGATGGTCGTCTGTGTAGGGCTCAGACGGTGAGTAGGGATGCCGAGGTGTTGCATGACTCGGCGAGGCATGATGCTCAATGCGGACCCTGGATCTACCTGAATGCGGTTCACCTCAGATGATCCGATATAACCTGTGAAGTACAGGGGTCGATCATGCTTCCCTTTGACCTGCATATCATCTGCCGTGAAGGTGATGCAGGGGGTATTCTGGGAGGTGTGGAGGCAATCCTCTACATCTTCTTCCTTCGGCACCTGGGTCATGAAGACCTCAGCATTTGCCAGAGCTTCTTGCAGAGCTTCCCTGGTCGACTTTGATAGTCTAAGAAGTTCATACAAGGTAATGCGTGCCGGTATATTGGCCAGCTGAGCCAGGACATCAAAGCGGTAAGGTGCCGAAGACCCTTCCGCGATGCCTCTTTGAAGGGCTCGAGAGAATCGAGTCTCCTTCTGCTTCTCCACAGGTGGCTTCGTGGAGGGCCTAGTTGGCTCTGCAGCCGGTTGTGGAGGGTTTGCCGCCACTTCGCCGTACTGCTTCAAGTAGGGCTGTCCTGAACGAGTCCCCGTCATTGGTTGGTTGGGCTCTGCGGCCAAGACTATGGTTTCCTCTTCTGAATCAGTCAGTGAGGGAACATCATCCTCTGCTTCTCGGAGGAAGCACATACCACATGGCAGGACGAAGCTTTTGCCTTGCCTTTGGACTTCCTGTTGGTTACAGTAGTCCACTGCTGGTTGTCCACTAGGTCGGGGTGGACCCACATAATTTCCCCTTGAGGCGTAGGGACGGGTACCAAGCCCTTCTCCTGCTGCTGGTGAGGGTCTGTGTTGACCACTCTTAATTCTCCCCTTGGAATAGGAGTTACCCCCGCAGGCGTTGGAGGTTGTCTCCCGAACTGGAGAACCGACGTCACATTAGCCGTGACCTTCTTCTGCTCTGGTCGGAGCTTTAGCACCTCCGCGTCAATCAAAGCCTGAAGGATGTCCTTGAAGACGTAGCAGCTTTTGGTAGGATGTCCCAACATCCTGTGGTACATGCAGTAGTTGGGATTGTCGGTCTTGCCGACTTCCTCCGGCGCCTAATTTCAGGGAGCTTCAGTCGATTGCTCTTGTTGAGTAGCTTGAAGAGCGAATCGACATGTTCCTCCTTGAAGGAATACTGCTTGTTGGCGCGGGGTTGGCTTGAAGAGCCACTCGCCTTGCCTGTTTGAGGTTTGTGGAGATTTGGTCTCTGTTGCCAAATTATCCTTCCGCTTTGTTTGGAGGGATGTGTCTGGTGCGGTGCACGCCTTGTCGACCTTTCCGGCCGCGGCTTGCCTTCCTCCGCTCGACGCGGGCGACAATCTCCTCAGCCTGTTCACCTTGCTGGACTAATTGTTTCCAGGTGCGGCTTTCAGCAACCCCTATTTGAGCAAGGAGTGAGGTTGGAGGTTGTGGCGGCATGTTTCCACCAGGGTGGCTTGGGTCATACCGCTTGGACACCGGAGTGCCACGTTCCGAAATCTTTCTACGAAAGATTTGACGGACTCTCCCTTTCGCTGTCTCGTAGCCAACAGGGTGGGCATTGTGACCTCGGAGTCATCTTCGAAGAAGCGTGTTAAGAACAGCTTCTCCAAGTCGCCCCAGTTCTTAATAGAACCTTCTGGGAGTTTCATGAACCACTCAAAGGCCAACCCTTTCAGGGTGCCGATGAATAGTCGCGCCAGGATGGCGTCATTATCTACTACATTCCCGGTTTGGGATTTAAGTAGTAGATGTGCTGATTAGGGGACCCCTTCCCATCGAAGGCTTGGAGGGTTGGAGCCTTGAACTTAGGAGGGTACGGGACTAGATCCCACTCAGCTGGATAGGGCCGGACCACTCTAACTTCTTGGAGGTCTTTGCGACTGGCAAGGGCATTGAGGCGTTGCTCCAGTTGACTCATTCTTTTAGTATGAGCCTTTTCTGGGTCGTGCGACGAAGATTTGGACGAATTTGAAGTAGATCGTCGCGCCTCCTCAGAAGGTTCGGAAGATGAGCTTTCTCCCTTTCTCCCTTTGCCCTTTGACCTCCTAGGAGGAGATTTCCTCCTGTCTTCCAGCAGTTGTGCAATCGCCTGCTTGAGGGAGTCAATCGACGCCTGCTGAGAAATAATCATGTCCATTTGTGCTTTCTGGACCTGCTCTATACGTCTTGCCGTCTCCTCAGGAGTGCCTGTCATGTAGGCAGAGGTCTCCTTCTCGACGGAAGAGTTCGAAGCCCCTGATTCCACTACGGCGGAGTGGGAATCATTCGCTCTAATGCCGTGGGCTAAGGCATTATAGTCAATTGGGGGAATGGCCCCCGTCCGGGTGCGAGTGTGTCGATACACCCCTTCCGGTTCAGAGTCAGACTCGGACTCGTCTGAGCTGACTGCAAGTTGTTTCCCCTTGCTCCTGCTTGTCATGTTCGCAGTAAGCTCCGGGTATTCAATGTCAGAGAAGACTCTCCTTCTATGGGAGCGCCTTCTTTGGCTGACGGGGGAATCGAGGTCAGTTGTCCAGCTAAGGACTGCTGGTGCACACTCGACCCGCAACAGCACTCCGCAAGCATGGAGATAAGTCGTTGGCAGCAGCAAGATGAAGTGACCTGGTGGGCACTTCTTTTCTTTGTCAGATAATCCCTCAAATCCATGGAAGAGGGATCAAAGAGACTAGCCTTACAACGTCGAAGACGGGAGGCATCCATGTGCTGTGCAGAATGGACGCAGACTTCAGGGACGCGGTTTCCGCGTCGTGACTGTGGAACGCGCGTCTGGCGTCTCTGTTGAGATGAGACGCGAGTATCGCGTTGCTGCCTGGTGCGTCCGGGCTGAGCCGCGTGAGAGAGAGTGGGCTGCAGGGCGCCTCGTCTCTGGGCGCGTGCTTCCTGCGTTTGACGAGACGCAAAAGCTTCGCTTTGGCGTCTGGTAAGCTGGTCTTCAGAGGACTCAACTTGAGGAGTTGCGCGCTTGGGCCGCCAAATGCGGATTTCACGTACTGGACGTGACGCGGGCAAGGCGCGAGACTGTACGTCGCGTCCAGCTTCAGTTGGACAACCAACGGTTCCAACTTGCAGTTGACGCGCACGTCTCCTCTGTCGACGCTCAGCATTCCGGTTGCGTCGAGGAGGTGGAGAGAAACCAACAACATCCTGATGTTGAACATCAGGGAGTTTAACCACGCGGGTCTCCTGAGAGACGCTGACGCGGGTTTTCTGTGCGCCGGAGTTGGTCGCAACAGCAACTGTGCTTGGGATCGAGCGGGCCTTCTGAGAGGCGTTGACGCGTGAACTTTGCTGGGCACAGCGGGCAACAGCAGCGGCGCCCAAGAGAGCTTCAGGTCGGGCTTCGGGGCCATTCCCCGCCGAGACCCTGCGACAGACGCGGGTCTTTGGGCTCTTGGAGCCAGAAGAGAGAAACTCTTCATACTTCGCTTGGTCGAACTCCACAACAAGTGTCTCGACCATTTTCCCCCTACGGAGGAGATCATCCTGCGCCACGGCTTATTCGTCAGTGACAAACGTCTTCCCCAGCGGAGTCGCCATCTCTTGTTGGACGCGGAAGACCGTAAAGGCGGACTGGAGCAACTTTTCCTTGAATCAGATGAAAAGGTTACAACAGGCTAATCTTCCGGTTACAAGGGAGGGAGAATATTGAATCTTGAATTCCCCCTTTGTTTAGTGCTGGGTTCTTCGTGTGGCGGTGGAGAGTGAATCTTGTTCTCCGTTGACCAGATGACCGTCAGTACCGTCGAGGGATCTTCTCCTTGGTAGGTAGAAGGAGTAACTCAGCCCCGTCCACCAAAACTCTAAAAGAGAAGGTAGGCGAAGAGCAACTTGTACGCAGCAAGCTGGCTTGAAGAGTCCAGCTCTCTCTCTCTGTCGATGATCTCTCCTCTTTTCCTTCTCGAAAAATCCTCCCCTCTTCAATAGTGACGGGACTATTTATAGGGTTTTTAGGGGGTGATCGTGCCCCCTAAAAGTGCTCCACGATGAGGGCCAACTTCCCCGCTACATGGGCGGTGGATGGCGCCATAATCGGGGTGGTTACAACCAAGGTGGGGGCACCTTGTTGCTGAGACGCGGGCGTTGAGCCAACGCGCCTTGATGCTGAGACGCGGGCGTTGAGCCAACGCGCCTTGATGCGGAGACGCGGGCGTTGAGCCAACGCGCCTTGATGCTGAGACGCGGGCGTTGAGCCAACGCGCCTTGATCTTGAATCTCTGCGTTTTGGTGGCTTGTCTTTGTGATTTTTAGACAGCCTACAACCTTATTTTGAGAGTATAGATCGACAATATAAGAATGAATGAATAGAAAGTAAACAACACAAGTAAACCAATCGCAAACACAGAATTTGTTTCGAGGTTCGAGCACCCAGCTCTACGTCCCCGCCTTCACCCAGAAGGATTTCCGATCCACTAGAATTTTCACAAAGGATTACAACCACTAGGAGTACCCAACTCCTCAATCACACTCCTCTAGTCAGAGGTAGTGGAGCCACAAATACAATAATCACTTGGTGATCAAAAGACCACAAACTCTCTTTTGAAAAATTTCTTTACAAAACCCTAGAGAATAAATATAGGATTGAAGCTCAAGGTTTGTAAGTGAAAAATAAAATAAAGTAGAAGAGAGATTTATTCAAAAACTTCAAAGAAAAATCAGAGATTAGAGCACAAAAACTGAGAATAAAAACTTCTTTCAAGAATACTCAAACTTTGATTTCTTTGCAAATGTTATTGTGATTCTCCTCAATCCCATCCACCCTTATTTATAGGATTTAGGTAGGGATTAAAGGCTAAATGTTTATTTTGACTAATCAGGAAGAATAAGGCCCAAAACCAGCCTAAAATCACGTTTTAAAATTAAAATCACGTTTTAAAATATATTAAAAAAACTAGCCGTTTGGCAGAAAGAGCACTCACGGTCGACCGATTTTCAAAAAGTTTTGACCGTTGGCAGGCTCTGGTCGACCGCCCGGTCGACCGGAGAAAACAGAGAGTTGGGTATAGTCCCTGTCGCCCGACATGGGGTCTGGTCGACCGCCCGATCGACCGGATGACGTGCACACATGCACGCACCCATGGGTCAGAACTGCGATCGACCGCGCGGTCGACCGTTCTGACCTGTAATAGAGCTGATCGACCGCCCGGTCGACCGCAACAGGTCAAAACAGAAATTTTGAATAGAAATGATTTGAAGATATGTTAAATTTCAAAAAAGATTTTTGTAAAGACTTTGTAAAATACAATAAACTGAGTATACAAATACTGAAATAGGTCTATTAGAGTATTTTACACAAGAGACAAAAATAATCTTTTGAAAACACGTGCAATTTTGTGTGTGTGGGCAAATTGAGCTTCAACACTATATACTATCCTTTAACAAACTAACAAAAATAAAACTATATAGGAAGGTGTCTCTGAATCGCGTTGCCGAGCTAGAGCCTTCTCTCCTATGAAAGAGTCTTCTTGCGCCATCAACCTTATAACATGCTTTTAGCGCCATCACCTTGCAACATGCTTTAAGAAGTCTAAAGCTATCAAGACTTGTACAAACTTGAAATTCATTTTAGAATCTTATTAGTATCAAATAGCTTTTATATGTTTTATTATCATCAAAACGTATATAAATGGAGAGTGTAACCTTTGGGCCAACAATCTTCCCCTTTTTGATGATGACAAAACATATAAGCTATAACACAAAATATAGAAAGGAGGTAAAAACTTCCCCTCAAATAATGCTATATTAAACAAGTATAAAACAATTTATTATTTGAGAATTTGAGAAACAAAAACACCAAAAACAAACAATGCTATAACACAAGATATAGAAGGGAGGTAAAAACTCCCCCTCAAATAATGCTATATTAAACAAGTATAAAACAACTTATTATTTAAGAATTTGAGAAAAAAACACAAAAACCAAACATACAACATAAATATTTCTCCCTCTTTTTGTCATACATCAAAAGAGATATGATAGCAAGAAAACTTCTTTAGTCAACAACACAAACATTTAGTTCACCACATATAAAAGAAAATGTATTGAAGTCAAGTGATTTAGTGAAAATATCGGCAAGTTGAAAATCAGTAAAAATATAATCAATATCAATATCACCTTTCTCAAAATGATCTCTAAGGAAGTGATATTTAATCTCAATGTGCTTGATCTTACTATGTTGATTTGCATTCTTAGCCATATGAATTGTACTAGTATTATCACAAAATATTTTGATATGGTCATAATGTAAATCATAATCAATGAGAGTATGTTTCATCCAAAGAACTTGAGCACAACATGCCCCCGCCGCAACATACTCCGCCTCGGCGGTTGAGAGGGCTACCGATTTCTTGGAAGATCATGAAATAAGACAATTATCAAGAAGTTGACATGTTCCACTTGTACTCTTCCTATCCACTCTACAACCCACATAGTCGGCATCCGAAAAATTCATCACTGAGAATTGTCCGGTCTTCGGATACCATAGACCCATTCCAATAGTGCCCTTAATATAACGAATAATGCGTTTTACCATAATTAAGTGGGATTCTTTGGGACATGATTGGAATCTAGCACAAAGACACACACTAAACATAATATCCGGCCTACTAGCCGTTAAATACAAATTCTATATAATTTTATGTCAACACTCTTACCTTGATCATCCTTGTCAAGCTTGGTGGTGGTATTCATGGGAGTGTTGCAAATTTTTGAGTCTTCAAGTCTAAATTTCTTGATTAGTTCCTTAGAGTACTTGGCTTTACATATGAAGATCTCATCACTCATTTGCTTGATTTGGAGTCCAAGAAAATAGTTCAATTCACCCATCAATGACATCTCAAGCTTACGTTGCATACATTGTTCAAACTCCTTGCAAAGTAATTCATTAGTAGAACCAAAAATTATATCAACATATATTTGTACTATAAGAATGTCACTACCAACATGTTTAGCAAAAATGTGGTGTCTACTTTGCCCTTAACAAAATCATTTGAAAGAAGAAAAACTAGAAAGTCTTTCATACCAAGCTCTTGGAGCTTGTTTTACACCATACAATGCTTTATCTATTTTGAAAATAAAATTTGGATGTATATGATCCACAAACCTGGGAGTTGTTCACATATACTTCCTCTTCAATAAAACCATTTAAAAATGTACTTTTTACATCCATTTGAAAAGTTTAAATTTTTATAGGATACATAAGCTAGTGTGATCCGTATGGCTTTTAGCCGTGCTACGGGTGCAAAGGTCTCCTCAAAGTCGATTCCTTCAACTTGAGTGTAACCTTGGGCCACTAACCTAGCCTTATTCCTAACAACATTACCTGACTCATCCAACTTGTTCCTAAAACGCCACTTAGTTTCAATTGTTGGTCTATCATGGGGTCTAGGAATAAGATGCCAAACTTGGTTGCGCTTAAATTAATTGAGCTCTTCTTGCATAGCAAGCAACCAATATGAGTCACCCTCCGCTTCGAGGATGTTTTTGGGTTCAAAATGAGATATGAATGCATAATGCCCACGTAAATCATGGAGTTTGGAGCGAGTGGTTACCCCCTTTGATATATCACCTATGATGAGATCTTTGAGATGATTTGAGGCGTATCTCCAATCTTTAGGAAGTGGTTGTGATGGTTCCACTTCATCCTTTTGAACTTCACCATTAGGTTCTTGCTTGTCTTCTTAGATGGGTGAGTCCTCAAGGATATTTTCTCCATGTCCTCACCTAATGAGTCAATCTCTACAACATTCTCAACAAATGCATTAGATTTCTCAATTTAACATGCATAGATTCTTCAATAGTAAGAGATGATTTATTGAACACTCTATATACTTTACTAGTACTAGAATAGCCAACAAAGATAGCTTCAAAAGCCTTAGCATCAAATTTGTCCAAATTATCTTTGGTGTTCAAAACAAAACACTTGCATCCAAAAACTTTAAAGTATGAAACATTTGGTTTTCTTAAATGATAAATTTCAAAAGAAGTTTTGAAAGTATTTTTACACAAGTAAATTCAGTTTGATATATAGCATGCGGTATTTACGGCCTCGGCCCATAAGTATTGAGGGAGCCCGTATTTACTTATCATAGTCCTAACCATTTCTTGAAGAGTTCTATTCTTCCGTTCAACTACTCCATTTTGTTGTGGAGTTCTAGGACATGACATTTCATGCTTAATTCCTTTTTCATCACAATAAGTCATAAAGAGTTAGTTGACAAACTCACCACCTCTATCACTTCTTATGCGTAAAATCGAAAATCCTTTTTCTTTTTTAATCCTTTTTCAAAAAGTCTTAAAATGCGAAAAAGTTTGATCTTTATGTTCCAAAAAGACAATCCAAGTAAAACGAGAGAAATCATCGACTAAAATCAAAACATATCTATTTCCATTTAAGCTTTTAGTTTTAATTGGTCCAAAAAGATCCATGTGAATCAATTCTAATGGCCTAGATGTCATGATATCCTTGATTGGTTTGAAAGAAGACTTGGTTTGTTTCCCAAGTTGGCACGCACCACAAATGCGGTCTTTTTCAAACTTCAAATAAGGAATACCCTTCACCATTCCTTAAAATTTATTCTAGAAAGATGATCAAAAGAGGCATGGCCTAATCTTCTATGCCATAACCATGAAATCTCATCAAAAGCATTTAAACATTTTGTAGTACAATCCAAATTAAGCATATCAATAATGTAGACATTATTTTTACGAAATCCAGTGAGAATACATTCATTGGTTTTATAATCAAAAATTTTGTAAGAAGATTCATCAAAAACAACTTTGAGACCGCGATCACATAGTTGTCTAATACTAAGTAAATTATATTTAAGCTCATCAACAAGAACTACATTTTCAATTAAAGGAGTGTACCAATCTTAATGTTACCTATACCGATGATGGTGCCCTTGGAGTCATCTCCGAAGGTGACGATGCCACATTCAACGTACCTCGATAGGGTTGCGAAATTGTTGATGTCCCATGTCATATGTCTTGAGCAACCACTATCAAAATACCACCGCTTCTTACGTCTTGGAGTCTTGGTGTGTACCTATATCAAATAATTTAAAGCTTGATTTTGGTACCCATATTTTCTTGGGTCCTAATGCGTTAGCGTTTCGAACCTAAATATGATTATTCATACTATTTATATGATTATAGCAAAATTTAGCTAAATGATCATTCCGGCCACAATAAGTACATTTATAAATTCTTCCATATTTAAAAGCATAATGAGCATGTGGTTTATTAGCATGTGATTTGTGAGCCTGGGGTGTTTTAGCATGATTGACATGTGATGAGTTGGCATGATGAACATGTAGAGTTTTAGCATGAGATGTTTTATCATGTTTAACATGTGGAGTATACATGTGTTTTTTGAAAATATTTCTTCTAATTTAGTATTATAAAAAGCACATTCTTTTAAAACATTTCCCAAATCATTTATTCTAGTTTTTAACATAAAAAGCTCATTTTCATCAATTTTAGGATATTTAGCTTTGCAAGCAACTCTATAGGCATCAAAATCTCTTTGTGTTGAAATAAGAGTGAAAGATAATTCATCCTTTTCTTTTGAAGAAATAGCAATATGATTTTTAAACATTTCATTTTCCTTTTCAATTTTAAACAATCTTCCTTTTTAGAATTAAAACTTTCTGAAAGTTCAATGAAAGTTTGTAATAACAATTCTTTACTTATTTCACTATCATCATTATATGGTTCGGTAGTTACCTTAGGCGTGTTTGTCATGAAACACACATTAGTCGTGTCAACATCATCTTCGGATTCACTTACCGAATCCCAAGTGGCTTTGAACACCTTCTTTACAAACGGCTTCTTTTGCTTCAAGGAGGAAGATATCTTTTTCTTGAAATCTGGACAATCGGCCATGATGTGTCCGGGTTTCCGACAGTTGTAGCATGTGATCTTTTTCTCCTCCTTCCCTTCCCATCGCCTTCTATGGTTGAGCTTATTCTTGTGATACATTCTTTTTATATTTCTCACAAGAAGAGATAGCTCTTCATCATCTTCTTCATCATCGTAGTTGGTGGAGGTGGACTTGAAAGGTATAGACTTTTTCTTTTGAGGCGCAGCTTCTTCTCTAGCCTTCTCTTCATCTCATGAGTCTTAAGATTTTCATTAAGACTTATGAGTTCTATTTCGTCTTTCTAATTCAATTCCTTCAAGGTGGTAGCTTTGATTTCCCATGATGAAGGGAGAGCACGAATCACCTTACGCACCTTTGGTCGTTGTTGATTTCATCACCTAGAGAAGTAAGAGCATTTGTAATTTTAGTAAACTTAGTAATCATATCATCAATAGATTCATTTTCTTACATTTTAAAGCATTCATATTGGGAACGCAAGAGATCAATTTTAGCTCTCTTGACTTGTGATGTTCCCTCATGAGTGACCAATAAGTATTGCCAAATCTCATAGGCGGACTTGCAATGGATAACCCGTGTTAAGTCATCCTCATTCAATGATAAAAGTAAGGCATTTTGAGCCTTCGAATTAGCATCAACTTCCTTGGAGGTAAGATCGGACCAAAGTCCTCCTCACCTACCGGTTCACTAAAAGGCTTTGTCAAAGACTTAGCAACTCGGCTACCTAGAGATTGCAAAAAAATGTTCATCTTAACTTTTCATATGGGAAAGTTGAGTCCATCAAATTTGGGAGGGGTCTTAATGTTATCGGCCATCTTTACTAGTGTATGAATGAAGATATGAAAATAGTGATTAGCAATTTATAGGATCTCTCTAAGGATGTAAAGCCAAAAACTAGAGTCCTAGCTCTGATACTAATTGAAATCACCTTGAGGGGGGTGAATAGGTGAAAATGCTAATCAATGTACAAATTTAAAAATGAGATGATGCAACGATCACTCAAAGCAAGATTAAAAGCCGAATACCCCGTGAAGGGCTCTGAACTCCTTCCTCGTGAATACTCTAAATAAAAGTTTGAGGTGCTCAATACAATCTTATTGTGAGAGTATAGATCGACAATATAAGAATGAATGAATAGAAAGTAAACAACACAAGTAAACCAATCGCAAACACAGAGATTTGTTTCGAGGTTCGAGCACCCAGTTCTACGTCCCCGCCTTCACCCAGAAGAATTTCTAATCCACTAGAATTTTCACAAAGGATTACAACCACTAGGGAGTACCCAACTCCTCAATCACACTCATCTAGTTCAGAGGTAGTGGAGCCACAAATACAATAATCACTTGGTGATCAAAAGACCACAAACTCTCTTTTGAAAAACTTTTCTTTACAAAACCCTAGAGAATAATATATATGATTGAAGCTCAAGGTTTGTAAGTGAAAAATAAAATAAAGTAGAAGAGAGATTGATTCAAAAACTTCAGAGAAAAATCAGAGATCAGAGCACAAAAACTGAGCATAAAAACTTCTTTCAAGAATACTCAAACTTTGATTTCTTTGCAAATATTATTGTGATTCTCCTCAACCCCATCCACCCTTATTTATAGGATTTAGGTAGGGATTAAAAGGTAAATGTTTATTTTGACTAATCAGGAAGAATAAGACCCAAAACCAGCCTAAAATCATGTTTTTAAGATTAAAATCACGTTTTAAAGCATATTAAAAAAACTAGCCGTTTGCAGAAAGAGCACTCACGGTCGACCGGCCGGTCATCAAAAAATTTTGACCGTTGGCAGGCTCCGGTCGATCGTCCCAAACAGAGAGTTGGGTACAGTCAGTCGGTCGACCGCCCGGTCGCCCGACATGGGGCCCGGTCGACGGATGACGTGCACACATGCACGCACCCATGGGTCAGAACTGTGGTCGACCGCGCGGTCGACCGTTCTGACCTGTAATAGAGCCGGTCAACTACCCGGTCGACCGTAACAGGTCAAGACAGAAATTTTGAATAGAAATGATTTGAAGATATGTTAATTTTCAAAAAAGATTTTTGTGAAGACTTTATAAAATACAATAAACTGGGTATGTAAATATCGAAA
This sequence comes from Agave tequilana, assembly GCA_038442645.1. Lineage (NCBI taxonomy): Eukaryota > Viridiplantae > Streptophyta > Magnoliopsida > Asparagales > Asparagaceae > Agave > Agave tequilana. The sequence continues at coordinate 186,907 of JAVJIF010032089.1, read as the reverse complement.
TATGTCTATTAGAGTATTTTACACAAGAGATAAAAATAATCTTTTGAAAACACGTGCAATTTTGTATGTGTGGGAAAATCGAGCTTCAACACTATATACTATCCTTTAACAAACTAACAAAAATAAAACTATATAGGAAGGTGTCTCTGAACCGCGTTGTCGAGCTAGAGCCTCCTCTCCTATGAAAGAGTCCTCTTGCACCATCAACCTTACAACATGCTTTTAGCGCCATCAACCTTGCAACATGCTTTAAGAAGTCTAGAGCTATCAAGACTTGTACAAATCTAAAATTCATTCTAGAATTTTTATTAGTACCAAATAGCTTTTATATGTTTTGTTATCATCAAAACATATATAAATGAAGAGTGTAACCCTTGGGCCAACAGGTCGGTCGACCGGAAGGGCATAATTGCCCCTTACTGCTGCCAACGGGCAGATTTATTTTTGGGGTACAGTTCTTTGGGCTGTTTTAAATAACAATTTTAAAAGAAAATTTTCTCATCTTTAGAAGTGTTTTAGCTACAAGTTTTAAAAGAGTTTTTGATTTTAAAAGATCAATCTTTATTTGTTTTAAAGGGTTGAAAAAATCAAGGAAAAAGAAAGTCTTTGGAAGTTGTTTTGATCTTCATTTATATTTCAATCTAAAATTTTTCTCAAGAGTTTTTCTTTGTGATTTTGATTTTCAAACTCTTTATTTTTCTCACACTTGTGAAAAAACACCTAGAGGGGGGTGAATAGGTGTTAGTGCTAATCTAAAACTAAATGCAAAACTAAGTGCGCTAAATGCGGAAGCTAATGCAAATCTTGCATAAACTTAATACAACCAACAAGTGTAGCCGAATTCCCGTGAAGGGCTCTGGACTAACTCCTCTTGATTCCCCTTGAATGGGTTGAGGTGCTATATGAAGCTCTTGTTGATTAGGTACAAGTGAGGCACACACAAACAACCAAGTATATACAAGATATAGCAATGTGAATTATGCAAGGCACAACTCAAGCAAATAGATATGATATGAAGTATGATGCTTTGCACAATATAAAAAGAGAGAGTTTAGAGACAAGTGGATCAAACGCAAACACAATGATATGTTTCGAGGTTCGAGCACCCTTGCTCTACATCCCCGCCTACACCACCGTGTAGGATTTCCAATCCACTATACCGTCCACCGAGGACTCCCACCGAGGGAACCTTCACCGAGAAGGATTTGTACAATAAGGGAGTACCGAACTCCTCTCTCAAACAACCACCTCACAACCGAGGGGTAGGCCCGTAGCCAATACAACAACAACAACCAACACCTCTACCGAAGAGGGTTTACAACCAAACTCCACCTCTCACTAGAGGGAGCAAACCAACAACCCAATTACACAACCTCAACCTCTACCAAAGAGGGGCAACCAAGAAATCAAGGTTTACAATAGGTGGTCTCTTTCAACCACAAACCTCTTTCCTTTTTCTTTTACCACAAAACAAGATCCTAAATAGATTAGGATAGAAGATAGCTCAAGTGTGAAAAACTAGGTGTTTGGAAAACAAGCAACAAAGAAAAACACTTGGGAAAAATTCTTGCAAAAGATATAGAATGAAAACCAAGACAAATCTCCCAAAATACTCTTTTCTTTGATTTTTTTTCAAAAACCTAAAACAAATAAGATGAATTCTTTTTGGCCCAAAAACACTTTTGAAATCTTTTAAAACACTTCAGAAAACTGAGAATTTTTGCTCTTGAAAATCTTGTCCAAAAACTATGAAGAGATGGGGTATATATAGCCCCAATACAAAACTAGCCGTTAGGCTGAGCTGGCAGCCTGACAGGCTGACGGTCGACCGGCCCGGTCGACCGCCAACGGTCAAAAATGTGACCGTTGGGCAACCACGGTCGACCGGCTCGGTCGACCCAAACAAACAGAGAGCTCTGTGTTGACACTTAAAAAAGACAAGATTCTTGTTGGTCCGAACAATGTCTAAACTTGTTGACATTTATAAAAGATAAGTGACAGACGAACTGAAGACCAGTTTTCACCCATCTCCAAGGGACAAGGAAGCAACTTGGACTCCACTGATCCAGCAAGCAGACAGTGAACCCGGATTATTTCTAAACAGACCTCAGCAGGTCTAAAGATGCTAGCACTTAGCATCGCATGAGCCCAAAGGGATAGCCTCGTTTGAGAGGCTAATATCACTCGACTTCGCCTTGAAGCCAACTGAAAGCCTCGCCAAGAAGCCAACTGACAGCCTCGCCGAAAAGCCTCTTTTTCGGACTTCGCCAAGAATTGCCTCTAGCTCCGCCACGAGCTCAATACGGGCAGCGCCATTATTGATCTGCCACAGTCAACTTTTGACCAATCAAATCTCCGGATGAGATCGGATCCAATCAGATCAAATCCAATTAAGATCAAATCAGAGATCAAATTTGGCAGTTGATTGCCACAATCTCTTGACTCTTCTAAAACGAGTAAGAAGATCAAGGGAAAATCCTCCAATGATATGGAAAGGATCAAAACAGATCAAGAGGATCAACCGACCTGCCAATTCTAGCTCCGCAGAAGCTGTCCTAGCCTCGCAGCAAGGCTAATTTCCAGATTTAAACAGATTTGATTCAATCTGTTTCCATATCTTCAAGGGACGATTATACCCTTACTCTCCCTATAAATAGCCCGCCAGGGGTACAAGGAGAGGGGATCGATCAATCGAGAGAGATCAATAGAGATCAATAGAGGCAGACAGACGCGCAGAAGAGCTCCACAAGCAGAGGCTTCTTCACAAAGCACCGTGCGTTCTCGAATTCAGAGACCTTTTAGAGAATTGCTTTCTCTATCCAGGATGTTGATACCCTAATATCGTCCTTCTTCTCAAGGAATCTCCGGAACCAGGCGAGAAGGAATTCCTTATTGAAGGCGATTTTGAGAAGCAGCAAGAGGGTTCTACCAACCTTCTATTCTCTGATTCCCCAACCAGGCGAGAAGGGAATCTCATCGCTCGCATCGTCAAAGGGACAAAGTGGTCGCGCGCTGACCAGACTCCTATCGGCACACTTCTCCAGAATCTCTGAGGAGATCTACTTGTAATCTTTTTAAGAATACTTGTAATTTAGCTCCTCAACCTTTTTATTGTAAGTTTTCCCCCTTTGCAAACATAATGGAAAACAAGATGGCGACTCCGCTGGGGAACAAATTCTCTACTACCGAGAATCAAGTGTCGCAATGCGACGAACAGACCTTCGGGTCTAACTCTGAATTCAGAAAAGCCGGTGCAGCCAGAGCTTCTCTGGCTATATCTTCAAGGAAAGTCTCTATGGAGACTAAAAAGGTTCTCTACGGACCTACTGCAGTTATTTGGCGTAACAAGGGAGCACGTCCGCAGTCTGATTCCTTTACTTGTGAGAACTTGGTGGTTCAGTTCGATCAAGGAAGATTTGAAGAAGTCCTCTCTGGGGGTGGCCCAACGCTTCGAGCACGGAAGCATAGGAGGGTTTCCACGACCAAGGTTTCAAATCAGAAACCGGAAGCAGAATTCTGCCAACACCCCTCAGCCTCGTGTGTGGCTAATCAGGTTCCTTGCGAACCTAAGTCTCCTCTGCCAAGGCGGGTATGGAGGCCTAAACAGAAGTCTTCGACCGAAGCTTCAGGCATAGCTACGCCTAAACCGCGCCTCTCTCGTGAAGAAAAAGGCAAGATGCCTGTCTGCTCCAATCATAAAGTTACAACGGCAATCATACCGTCGTCCAATTCATGGGCAGCGATGCCTCGCGCCGGCCTCATTCTCATGAGCGAAGCTACTGTATCACAGAGTACGCGCAGGGTTCATGACCGCAAAGCCGAAGCCAAAGTACCATATAAGGCTAATTGCCTTCGCAGCAGCATAGCGGGTAAAGCACCGCAGCGTGCTCCGCTTTCCAGTGCGTCAAGCACTAAGTTCGCGTCTAATGGCGAAGCTAGAACCAAAGCACTATTCAGTGCTAATCCCATCTACAGGGATAAAGGAGGCAGGACATCGCCCTATGTGCGACCCAAAAGAGCCTTCGCGCTCGATTGCAGGGACCCAACCGGGTTCGATTTGAGGAAATTGTTGACAGATAGACAAACCTCTTCCCCCTGTTGTCAACAAGTGGGATGTCAGCTGGTGACACTCCACTCGGTCCATTGCCGGCTGGGACCAACTTCCACCACGCCTCCAAGACGACGGTCAGTTTTTGATCGACTATCGGTACAAGCCCCGATGAAGCATCGCAGAAGGAGTATCTTGCGAGATCTCCCCTCCGCATCCGTCAACATGACTGGGAGAGGACGAGAGCTACGCAGGGGAAGACAAACATCTGACGACACCCCCTACAGCTCCCCAGATCCAGACTACAGCCCAGGCTTAGGCGAAGTCTTGGTGCATGAAGAAGGTGTCTTCCGAAACACCAGATCCAGGGTGGCGATACCCTACACTTATGAACAGCCTTCCTCCTCGATGGCCCTAGCCCCGCCAGAGCCCAGGAGATCACTCCAATCATCGGACGAAGAAGATGAAGATAGTGGGTACGCCTCTTCGGCGACAGTCTGTTCGGTGCGAACAGACAGAGCATCAGTCAATATGGCTGAAAACGTCAACGACGATCTTCGTCGACGCCTGGAAGCTCAGGAGCAAACTTCCAGAACTCAGCAAGAGGCCCTGGACAATATTCAACAGATGCTCGCTCAACTCCTCAGTAACCGGAATAACAATGATGCCGGAGCAATCACGATGAGGAGGAACACTTCAGCAATGAGCAACCAAAGCCGGAGAAATCCAAGGAGGGTTCTTCCTTAGACGCCGAAGTCCTTAAGGGCCTCCAAGCTCAAATCGCATCCCTAGCTCAGAGGGATGAATTAAAGAAGGTAGGGGCAGTCCGTCCTTATCCGCTGGAGTGGGATTCGGTGCCATATCCACCGAAGTTCAAACCGCCAACGCTGCATACCTATGATGGAAAGAGCTCGCCAAATTAGCACATCTACTATTTCCGGTCTCAGACTGGTAATGTTATAAGCAATGACGCCATCATGGCTAGGCTATTCATTGGCACCTTAAAGGGGGTGGCATTTGACTGGTTCCGAAGTCTTCCCCCGGGTTCTATCAACTCCTGGATCGACCTGGAAACTCGATTCCTCTCTCGTTTCTATGAGGACGATACCGAAGTGACCATGGACAAACTCCTCTCCACTGTGCAGAGGAAGGGCGAATCTGTCCGTGACTACATTGAACGGTTCAGAAACTTATCCTTGATGTGCCCAGCAGGGATGCCATTACCTATGCTTTTGCAGACATGCAGACACAACTTTCTAGATCAAGTGGAAGTTCGCATGGGGGCTGTTAAAGCCCACACTTGGAAAGAATTGGTCGAACAAGCTGAGATAGCCGAGAAATCAGCTAAAAAGTTCGAACCATCCGCCCCTAGAGGCAAGTGGGGGATGAACAACAAAGGGCGTGGCGACCTACCGCAACCTTCTCAAGCTAAAGGTAAAGAGACTATGTCTGTGGAGTTATCCGGAGATGTGCAGTCGAAGGCCAAGAAGAGCGGCTTCAACAATCAGGAGCCCAAGTTCCCTCCGAAGCAATACTCGTTCAAGACGATCAGGTGGTCACCATATTCCATCTGCTCCACAAAGGGAACAAAATGAAGCTGCCGGATGCGCGGCGTCCCAATGAGATAGGGCGCACAAACGACCCTAAATACTGCCTCTACCACAGGATGGTCCACCATCCTACTGACAAGTGCTATGTTCTCAAGGATAGAATTCAAGCCTTGGTCGACGCCGGAGTTCTGACGTTGAAGACGGAGCAAAAGAAAGTCACTGCCAATATGGTGACTCTTGAGTTCGGCAAAGCTCCAAAGGTCACAGTTCCTGACGGGACTTATTCCGTCCCTGCGCCACGGTTGAAAGTCAAGCATCTTCCAGCTACAGCTCAAAACAATAAGGGTCTTGTTCCCTTAACATTGGAGACAGGAGAAGTCATGTGGATACATTCGGACCTCGTCCAAGACGTACAGCGGGATCCAAAGCAGCCCAACTCAAAGGGCAAGTCTTGCAATGTCATCTCCATCCTGCCAGACGACGGCAATCTTACATCGGCTTCCCTTAGTGATTCCGAAGGAGAAAAGTATGCTTGCACAGCGAAAGCCGATGCGCCTCAACAGACGGGCACTCGATCCGGAAAATCATACTTGAGGCAGTATGAAAAGTCTACTGACGAGACACAACAGCAAACGACGTCAGTACAAATACCAGCATCCACTCCAATCCCAACCAAGGGAAAAGAGAAGCCTAAGGAGGTACGATTCGACCACATGTTGAAGAAACCGCCAGGCCAAGGGTTTGATACACCCTTTCGCTTTGACATATTGGCTCAGCTGGCCAATATCCCAGCTCGTATCACTATACACGAGCTCCTTCGCCTCTCGAAAGAAACAAGAGAAGCACTCAGGGATGCGCTAGCCAATTCAGAATCCTTTCTGACATGCATGCCTGAGATCCCTAATGATGACTCCCAGTCTCCCTGCCCAGAATGTCATCATGCACAATCAAAGGTGCCCGCTATTACCTTCACGGCGGAAGATATGCTTCTCAAAGACAACAAGCATGATCGACCTCTGTATTACACCGGATATATCGGTTTCAACATGCATTGAGCGGGTACAAGTCGATCCAGGGTCTGCACTCAGCATCATCCCCAAAAGGCTTCTCTACTTCCTCAGCATACCATTGTACAGGTTGTCCGCAACCACTACTACAATATACGGTTTCAACGCCGGGAGCAGCCATCCACTGGGGAAAATCCGACTCCGTTGCAGAATCGGGAGCCTGAAGTCAGAAGTGACGTGCTATGTCATTGATGCTGACACTTCATATAACCTGCTGCTGGGACGACCATAGATCCATGCCAACTGGATCGTCCCTTTCACCCTCCATCAATGCTTCAAATATGTTGAAGATGACGCGACAGTACGAACTGTCTTCGCTGAAAAGCAACCCTTCAAAGGAGTGGAAAACTACTTCACTGACGCTCTCCTATATCAAGAGGCCGGTGGGGCACTTAAAGAATCGTTGCCGAACGATTATGACAGTGGCAACGAGGCGGATTCAGAATCCGAAACACCTCAATACGGCCTGTCCCGAGGATGAATTTCCGCTGCCCATCACCGATGTCATGATTGACAACACATGCGGGTTCGAAAGGATGTCTTTCATGGACGGCTTTTCAGGGTACAACCAGATTAAGATGTATCCCAACGATGAGAAGCATACTTCATTCCGAACACCATTGGGGGTATACTGCTACACTGTAATGCCCTTCGGACTGAAGAACGCCGGAGCAACCTATCAGCGGGCAATGAGTATGATCTTTCGCGATCATCTCCGAAAAACGGTGGAGTGCTATGTTGACGACATCGCCGTCAAAAGCCGCAACAAGAATGACATCTTCGCGACCTGAGAACGATGTTCGACATAATGCGGGCTCGTCAACTGAAAATGAACCTGACAAAATCCTTCTTGGGAGTGTCAAGTGGCAAATTCCTTGGGTTTATTGTCACATCAAAAGGAATTCATCTTGACCCAGACAAGGTCAAAGCTATTCAGAGCATGCCTCCGCCAAGGAATCTCAAAGAGCTCAGAGGCTTGCAAGGCAGGCTGGCTTATATCAGAAGATTCATCGCAAATCTCTCAGGCCGCTGTCAGCCGTTCACCCGGCTCATGAAAAAGGGTACTTCCTTCGTATGGGATCAAGCTTGTCAGGAAGCTTATGAAGACATCAAGAGGTACCTCACAAAGCCTCCAGTCTTAGTGGCCCCTACATCAGGGAAGCCATTCCTGCTTTATGTAAAGGCTATGGACTACTCCCCTCGGTGCCCTCCTCGCTCAAAAGGACGACAATGGCCACGAGCAGGCCATTTATTATCTGAGCAGATCTCTCATAAGAGCGGAATCTCGCTACAACCCTATCGAGAAAGAGTGTTTAGCTCTCGTCTTCGCTGTCCAGAAGACACGACATTATTTGGTCGGCCAGACCATACATGTCATCTTCAGAGTAAACCCATTGCGTCTTCTTATGACGAAGCCAGGATCATTGAATTCAAGATTGGCTAAGTGGGCACTTTTATTGTCTCAATACGACATGATCTTCACGCCTCAGAAGGCGGTTAAAGGCCAGGCCCTTGCAGAGTTCTTGGCTGCTCATCCAGTTCCGGAGCATTCGAAACTTCACGAAGACATCCCTGATGAGGTCTTCGAGTCTAATGCAACGTCAGAAGAGGAAGTATGGCAGATGTTCTTTGATGGAGCATCGCGAATGGGCCCTAAAGGCAAGATTATTGCCGGAGTGGGGGTTGTGTTTATCTCCCCACAGAATCATGTCCTGCCCAGAGCATTTTCTCTGACAGAATCGTGCTCCAACAATGTAGCAGAATATAATGCTCTGCTCATTGGTCTTCAGCTCGCCCATGGAATGGGGGTACGCTACCTCGAAGCTTATAGCGATTCAAAACTGATCATCAATCAGGTTAAAGGCGAATACGAAGTCCGCCATGAGGACTTAGTGCCTTATTACCATACAGCCATCGAATTGGCTAACCTATTTGAAGGTTTCTACATCGGGCATGTGTCCCGATCTCAAAATACTAAGGCGGACGCCCTTGCTGCGTTAGCAACAACGCTAGCCTTGCCAGCCGACACCGAATATCACCTCACAGTCGCAACTCGACACCTTGTATGCTTCAAGCACATGCTAAGAACTCGAGAAGCCTATAATATCTCCACAGATCTTGAACCAAGAGACTGGCGCTTTCCTCTCATCGACTATGCTTTGCACGGTCTGCTTCCAGACGATCCCAAAGAAGCGGCGTCCATCAGGCGAAGGTCTCTCCGGTTCTATTACGATCCAATTCTGAAGACACTTTACCGTCGCTCATATGATGGTGTTCTCCTCCGTTGCCTTTCTCGTTCAGAGGCACAGGAGGCGCTTCAAGAGGCGCACGATGGCACTTGCGGAGCTCATCAGCCAGGTCCAAAGCTTAAAGACAGGTTGCATAGGCTGGGATACTATTGGCCAACTATAATAGCCGACGCCATCCAATATGCACGAAGGTGTAAAGCATGTCAGATTCATGCAGACTTCATACACCAGCCCTCGGAGTTGCTCCACCCGACTGCTGCTTCATGGCCATTTGAAGCATGGGGAATAGACGTCGTAGGGCCAATCAGCCCTTCTTCGACAAAAGGTCACCGGTTTATCCTAGCAATAACCGACTACTTTTCAAAATGGGCGGAGGCTATACCACTGGTTGAAGTCAAAACCTCCAATGTGGTTCACTTTATCAAGCACCACGTCATCCATCGATTTGGTGTCCCTAGGCGGATCATCCACGACAACGGTCCCCAATTCATAAGCCAAGTATTCTATCAGTTCTGCGATAAATACCGAATTCAGAATGTGGCTTCAACTGCCTATAATCCTGCTGCCAATGGCTTGGCGGAAGCATTCAACAAAACAATCATCAAGTTGCTCAAGAAATTCGTCTCCTCGAATAAGCGAGATTGGGACGAAAAGCTCGGTGAATGTCTTTGGGCCTACCGAACCACGGTTCGGACACCGACAGGCAATACGCCTTTTTCTCTGGTATATGGGTGCGAAGCAGTCATCCCGTTGAAAATCCAGATGCCGTCATTACGAGTGGCCCTGACCACCAAGTGCACATTAGAAGTCAATGATCGATTGCGCCTTCAAGAGCTCGAAGCCCTGGACGAGAAGCGGCTCCAAGCTCAGCAGCATATTGAGCTATATCAAGCTTGATCTCAAAAGCCTTCAATAAGAAGGTCAAACAGAGAGTCTTCCAGAAAGGAGACCTGGTCTTAGCCGTCAGACGACCGATGATTATGACGCACAAGACCAAAGGTAAATTTCAGCCTAAATGGGAAGGACCGTTTGTAATAGAAACAGTCTATTCAAATGGAGCATACCGCCTCACGACTGCAGAGGGCGACCTACTCATGATGCCGATCAATGGCAAGTTCTTAAAGAAGTATTATCCTTAATCAAGGATCCTTCTCATGATCAAGTTAACATTACACCTCTGATCAAGACCCTCGTGTGCGAAGTACACACAAAGAGAGCCTTTCTCTTCCTCCGAGTGAGATCATACAGCCATAAACCAACAGGAACCTGGCCGTGCACCAGTTATCCTAAAGGAGAGTTAGGGTTTTGCAGATGTTAACCCGATAATCCAATATCCTTAACGATTAAGGATAGAGGAAAATGTTGGCCTTTAAGCCCAACATAAGTCCTCAACAACTCATCATGCTGAGGGGAATAGCATGGCTAGCCCGACTCAAACGGTAGTCGGTAAAGGCATATCAAACCCGTTGACAGCTGGGGATTTGCTAAAAATCCTAAGGGACCAGTTCCCATTTGATTCCCTCTCCAAAATCACTTACCAATTCTCATCCATAGGATGGTAAGGCCACATATGCTTCGCTGTTATGTTAACATTAAACCTATGACAGCAATCCCCTCGTTTCTCCCTGTGAGAATGAGACCTCCAAAATCACTTACCAATTCTCATCCATAGAATGGTAAGACCACAAATACATTTTGCTGTTACGTTAACACTAAACCTATGACAGTGATTCCCTCGTTTCTCCCCGTGAAAACGAGACTTTTTCCAAACTCCATTGCAATTTTTGAAGCTTGGTGGCGTCTCATCCGGTTATGTCATTGCGACCTCTGAACCAGCAGACAGCCAAGTCTCAATTTTGAGCTTGTTGACATTTACAAAAGACAAGTCTCAACCTTGAGCCCTGTTGACATCTACAAAAGACAGGTCTCGATACTTGTTGACATTTACAAAAGACAAGTATCACCAATTTTTGAAGCTTGGTGGCGTCTCATCCGGTTATGTCATTGCGACCTCTGAACCAGCAGACAGCCAAGTCTCAATTTTGAGCTTGTTGACATTTACAAAAGACAAGTCTCAACCTTGAGCCCTGTTGACATCTACAAAAGACAGGTCTCGATACTTGTTGACATTTACAAAAGACAAGTATCACCAATTTTTGAAGCTTGGTGGCGTCTCATCCGGTTATGTCATTGCGACCTCTGAACCAGCAGACAGCCAAGTCTCAATTTTGAGCTTGTTAACATTTACAAAAGACAAGTCTCAATTCCGAGTCATGTTGACATTTACAAAAGACAGGTCTCGATACTCGTTGACATTTACAAAAGACGAGCATCACCAATTTCTGAAGCTTGGTGGCTTCTCAACCAGTTATGTCATTGCGATCTCTGAACTGGCAGATAGCCAAGTTTCATCTACCATTAAGCTTAGTAGCGTCTCAACCGGTTATGTCATTGCGACCTCTGAACCAGCAGACAGCTAAGTCTCAACTTTGAGCCTGTTGACACTTACAAAAGACAGGACTCACCGATGCTTGCTGACATTTACAAAAGGCAAGTATCTCCCCTTCAGCCCCGCAAAGGGCTAACCTCGAGATTGCTGACGTCTTAATCGGTTATGTCATTGCGACCTCTGAACCGACGGATAGCCACGTCTCAAAGACTACGTCCTCAAGCAAGAACAAGATTGGAGATTCGACAGAAGCCAAAACAAAAGAAAGAATTTCCATTAATGCCAAAAGATGGGGATACATGGAGGCACGTATACAATGACCTACAAGCGTACACTGTACGACCTGAGCCGCTCTCCGAGGGCGTTTAGCCTCGTCTTCCTGTCATCAGCAGCCTGGGCAAGCGCCTGTGACCTCAGCTCAGCCTCATCAAAGTCCACCGCCTGGGCCAGACGAGCTTCGACTTCCGCCAAAGTCGCCCTCTGTGACAACTCCTGCCGCGCAAACTCCTCACTCTGAGCTCTGAGCTCTTCGAGCCGCGCAATTTCCTCAAGACGCACCGGTATGGCCTTGGATAAGAGGAGATTTGCTTTCTTGATCATCTCCTCAGCCTTCGCAATCTTATCCTCAGCACCAAGAAGAGCACTAGTGGAGGCGTCAATTGCACTTCCAACCTCCGCTTGCCTTGTTTCCAAGGATTTCAAATCAGAAGAGACGGCCTTAGCAGCCTCTTTAGCAGCAAGCCGAGCCTCGTGCTTTCGGGCAACAAGACAAGCGAACTGCTCGTCAGCTAAGGACGCCGGGTCTGAGCAATAGAAATGGCGCCACTCCTCTACAGCCTTCTCAAGGTCATCCACCAGGAGTTCTAAAGCAGTAGCCTGATGGTACCCCTCGAAGTCCCGAATACTCTCAATATCACGGGAGAGGACCACCTTCAGCTTTGAGAATGGTACAGGCGAGCCCTTCAAAACTAGGACGATGGTTCACTCCAAGCTTTTATAAAAGCTATCGACCAAGTCACCTATGTAATCATTCTCGGCCTCAGCCATTTCGGGCAGGGAGGCAACCTCGGAAAAGTCCACCAGCCTGGTCGACGCCGTCGCAGAAGAAGCAGCGGGAACACTGATAGCAGCAGGACTAGCCGAAGGCGATCTTGGCGGAGTCCTCATCGAAACCAGCACGCCAGCCACCGCGGAGGTAGGACTGGTAACCACCCCCTGGGCAGTAGGCTCAACCACCAGGGTTGGAGAAGTAGGGCTTGCAATCACCCTTAGTGCCGCACTCGGCAAAACAGTCCGCACCTCACTTATTGATGTGATTGGGAGTGAGGATACCTCCGGAACTGTCGTCCCTTCAACCTCTGGTCTTTCAGCTGATTTAGGCTGATAAGAAGGAAGGTCGCCGTACAGCGCGTCCAACACAGCAGCATCCGTCGTGGCCGAAGTGCTCATGTCACCCCTCGATCCTTCAGGGAGATCTACCGGCTTCCTTGAAGCTGATGCATCTTGAGGCCGAACACCTGTAACAAGAACTGTGGTTAGTCGGGACACTATATACAGAAGAAGCCAAGAGGGTACGACAATACCAAAAGATGATGTTGCCTCGAACATCTCGTCGGCTCCACCAGTCTCCAGAGGCTCCATCGGAAAATTTTTGCCTGAATCAGCACGAACAACCGGCTCGCTTTCGCTTGCCGAATATCCTGTAGACCACCCGATAGAGCTCGACGCCTCAGGACTTCTTTTAGAAGTCCTAACGCCTGAAGGACCAACATCAGCCGCGCCACTCCCAGACTCTTCCGAGTGAGCAGGGGAACCGGTTGCAGCCCCATAAGTGAATAGGGGATCATAATGTTCCCCTTGTTCTCCAGCTGCCTCAGCTCCTACAATAAAAAAAAAAAGGATTGATGATAAGTCAATGGGAACGCACAAAAAGGCGTATTATATGAACAAGGTTAACCTCGCCCTGGCTTAAAGTGCGGATTTCGCACAATCCTTCAAGGACTTCGCCGAAAGGCTTACCTTAGCCTTCTAAAAAGGCGCTGACATGCCAGCCTCGCGAAGATTACCCAAAGAAAGGACTATGTCCTTAACTCCGCATACAGTTTAGCCCCGCTATGGCCAAACCCTCAAAGAAAGCAAGCAAAGATCAGATAATCAAGAGATGAACTTTCATTGATTTAAAAGGAGGAGTACATTGATATTACATCAAAGTTGTGTTTCATACAACACACCCAGTTGCTCGATAGGGTCATTTGCGCCAAAAAGCATACAAGTGGTTTTACCCGCTTCTAAGTCAAATCGACTGGACAAAGGAGGCCTTCCTCCTGCACAAGGCCATAATCAGTGGCGCCGCAAGGACACGGTCATTATTCTCCACAAAAATGGCAGATCTTGCCAGGCCATTTTTGTTGAAGCCTGGCAATAAAACTTATCGCCGCCAACACGATAGATCACGTATAATGGGAATTGGCACTGATATCAGTGGTCTGACAGGTGGGATGCCCTCCTTCCCGAAGTGGATCGCCCTTAAAGGCCACCAAAGTTGAAAGTTGGCAATGATGCCAGTGATCTCACAGGTGACGCCCACTACCCCGAAACGGATCATCTCCGACAAAGCGGCTACCAGCCTCACCTCAGAACGAATCATCTCATATAAGAGGCTGCCAATAGCCTCTGGGACACGCACCCGCTGCCCCGAATTGTTCCTCCTGCTTAAAAGTAAAGCTTCAACCGGAGAAGCATAAGGCAATTTTATGGTTCCTTCCATCAAGTCACAAGATTGGCAAGCATAGCTCACTGCAATGCAAAATCAGAACAGATTAGCAGTTAAGCACAGAAAAAACTACAATCAGAATCTTTTGGGTCAAAGCAATCCAATTTCAGCAGAGGATAAGCCTCGCCTGCACAGCACTGATGGGCTGGCTCGACAAACGCCAAGTCCAAGCCTCACCTATATGGCTAGCCAGACTGACCCCGTGGGATGCAGTCTTAGCTCCGCCTATACGGCAAGACTGGCTCAACTATTGAAGAGACTCAGTCCTAAGTTCTGCCTGGGCAGCGGATTTAATATACAGTGATCTTTCTGAGAAGCTATGCCAAAATCCTTCTCTGCAGATCAGTTAAATAGAGAACAAGGGAAGCTAATCCCTGAAGCAGCCGCTGAAGATGAATCAAGGGAAACGAATTCCCTAAAATCGGTGAAGTCGTTGAACGATCAAGACTTACCGGTCCTTGGCCGGATAATGACCAGAGTGGGCATTCCCACTAGTTCAGAGATCTGAGTATCTCTTTCAAACCAAGAGAAGAGAAGAGAGGCAAAGCACTTCTCTTCAGAGGACCTCAAGTGTCCTATTTATAGGCCCCATGGCCTGAGCGCTGCCGCCTCAAGCGTGGAAGCACGAGCGCATTTAAGGCATTTACTGCGCCTTGAGAACAGGGACGGTTTCCCTTGGAACCGTGCGAAGGGAGAAACGTCTCCCTCATAAAAGCACTGATGGCGCCTTGAAGAAAGGAATATCCTCCCTCAGAAACGTGCAAATCGGAGAATATCTCCCTCGATCAGCACGAAGAAAGGAGTAATCCTCCTCGTAACCAGCCCACGGCAGTTGATCTCGGGAAAGCAACATGCCCTCCCAAGCGAACATATCTTCAGAAGCCCAGATGCGGGGCTACTAGCTGTGAAGCTACCCAAACGCGAGTCTACATGATTCCTCGGCGAATCTACATCCCAAAGCAGGATTCAAAGCGAAGCTGAACTCACCATCATGGCGACGTTCATACTCCACACCACTACCAATCAAAGCAGTTCAAAGTGTTTCGTAGTCTGAGCCATTACAAACTTTCGAAACTTTGAAGGGGTCTTGTTGACACTTAAAAAAGACAAGATTCTTGTTGGTCTGAACAATGTCTAAACTTGTTGACATTTACAAAAGACAAGTGACAGACGAACTGAAGACCAGTTTTCACCCATCTCCAAGGGACAAGGAAGCAACTTGGACTCCACTGATCCAGCAAGCAGACAGTGAACCCGGATTGTTTCTAAACAGACCTCAGCAGGTCTAAAGATGCTAGCACTTAGCATCGCATGAGCCCAAAGGGATAGCCTCGTTTGAGAGGCTAATATCACTCGACTTCGCCTTGAAGCCAACTGAAAGCCTCGCCAAGAAGCCAACTGACAGTCTCGCCGAAAAGCCTCTTTTTCGGACTTCGCCAAGAATTGCCTCTAGCTCCGCCACGAGCTCAATACGGGCAGCGCCATTATTGATCTGCCACAGTCAACCTTTGACCAATCAAATCTCCGGATGAGATCGGATCCAATCAGATCAAATCCAATTAAGATCAAATCAGAGATCAAATTTGGCAGTTGATTGCCACAATCTCTTGACTCTTCTAAAACGAGTAAGAAGATCAAGGGAAAATCCTCCAACGATATGGAAAGGATCAAAACAGATCAAGAGGATCAACCGACCTGCCAATTCTAGCTCCGCAGAAGCTGTCCTAGCCTCGCAGCAAGGCTAATTTCCAGATTTAAACAGATTTGATTCAATCTGTTTCCATATCTTCAAGGGACGATTATACCCTTGCTCTCCCTATAAATAGCCCGCCAGGGGTACAAGGAGAGGGGATCGATCAATCGAGAGAGATCAATAGAGATCAATAGAGGCAGACAGACGCGCAGAAGAGCTCCACAAGCAGAGGCTTCTTCACAAAGCACCGTGCGTTCTCGAATTCAGAGACCTTTTAGAGAATTGCTTTCTCTATCCAGGGTGTTGATACCCTAATATCGTCCTTCTTCTCAAGAATCTCCGGAACCAGGCGAGAAGGAATTCCTTATTGAAGGCGATTTTGAGAAGCAGCAAGAGGGTTCTACCAACCTTCTATTCTCTGATTCCCCGAACCAGGCGAGAAGGGAATCTCATCGCTCGCATCGTCAAAGGGACAAAGTGGTCGCGCGCTGACCAGACTCCTATCGGCACACTTCTCCAGAATCTCTGAGAGATCTACTTGTAATCTTTTTAAGAATACTTGTAATTTAGCTCCTCAACCTTTTTATTGTAAGTTTTCCCCCTTTGCAAACATAATGGAAAACACTCTGCTCTCAGACCGGTCGACCGTCCCGGTCGACCGTCCCCAGTGACTCCAAACGTGCACAGATTTGTGCACGTCGGTCGACCGACCCGGTCGACCGACTTCAGCCTAGTCGACTATGTCAGTTTGACTAGTCGACTGATTGAAGCCTGGAACAGAAACTGGGTCAGAAAATCAGTTTAAAAATATTTTGAAAAATCTTTTAAGTCTTCTAAAAATCCACAAAACTTGTTTTAACATTTTGTATTGAAACACAAACTTGTGATAAAAATTTCAAGACATATATCAATCATATCAATTCATTTTTGAGTCTTGCAAATTTTATCAAAAACAAAACTTGTATTTTTATCAAACTTGATTTTTCAATACATGAATAGGATAGTCAAAATAAGTTTGTCTAGCAATTTAAAGTATGTATGTATATTTAGAACATATCTAATATACATAGAAATAAAGTAAACTTGTTTTGATCTACTATTCATGAAAACCAAATCCAAAACATAAAACTTGTGTGTGTTGTGCACTTGAGCATATCAACTATACTAAACTTTACAAATGGATCTAAAACACACTTCTAAATTATGGATACCTAAGTCTTCTTGATGATCTTCATCTTCAAGTTGACTTGCTCCAAAACTCCATCCATGGGCTAGGCAATGTATGATCTTGAAGCTTTGGCCCTGGAATCACTATGAAAAGCTTCTAAACTCCTTGTTGAAGCTAATCACTAACTAATATCTTGGTTAATGATCTGAAACTTAAACAACACAAGATTATTAGTAAACATAACTACATGAGTTAATCATCATCAAAACTAGGGTGGAAGGCCTTTGGGCCAACAATCTCCTCCTTTTTTATGATGACAAAACTCATGGAGTTATATATGCATGGATTAAAGTTAAGCTTCAAAGAAGCTCCCCTTAACTCATGCATAAACAAATAGATAAAAGATATGCAATGAATGTACATAAACATGTATGCATCAACATGCATAAAAACATATTCTAGAAGCTCTAGATACCAATTAAATTAATAAAACATTAACAAAAACACTAGATGCTCTAGATACCAATAAAACTTAATATATGCAAAAACATAAGTATGCATATATCAAACTCAAAACTCAAAATCTTTCTCCCCCTTTTTGTCAATCATCAAGAAAGAGGTAAACAATCAAAACAATAAAATGAGGGGTAAAAATCTTTCTCCCCCTTTTTTTGTCAATCAAAAAATAAAACAATGTTCTCCCCCTTTTTGTCTAAAACAAAAACAAGGTCAATAAGGGGTGACTATAAACAACATGATATCAATAGATAAATATGTCAATGAAGCATCTTGATATCAATTGAAAATAAACAAAGATCAATAAATGTTATATGCTATATACATTCATGAAGAGGACGACACTAAGTTAGCTTCCCTACACATATGCATTACATGAAGGAGGGATGTTAAGCCCTAATTCACATAACACATATTATGTAATGCATAAAAGGAGATGTGAGGCTCCCCCTACACACGTGTACCACATAAAGAAGAGATGTTAAGCTCTTCAATATACAATACACTCAACATGAATCTATATGTAGAAGAGATGTTAAGCTCTCCTTGCATATAGTCAATATAAATCAAAAAAAAAATTTACTTTAAACAAAAATTTTTAGATACCAATTTAAAACATAAGACATTTTGATATCAAATCATAGAATTTTTTTTTTATAAGCCAAATAAACAATTGAAATGACTATTTTTTTATCATAAAATAAGAGAGTGGAAAACTAAATACCAATTGAAATATGAAAATCGAATTTTCTCCCCCTTTATGAAATACCAACAAAAACAATGCGTAGGCTTGAAATAAGATACCAATTGAAAACTAAATCAATTGAAACAAAGTTAAAGCTCAAGCACTAGCATAAACAAGATTTGTGAAAAATTTATATCTTAAGCATAAATAAAACAAGTATATGTGTATGAAATAGAATGAGTACCAATCACCAATAGATGATACCAATTGAAAATATACATACACAATAAACATATGAGTATACAAAAAGATCAAAATGATACAATTTGAAAGAGTTCAATGATACCAATTGACATAACAATAAAAGCATGGTATAACTCATATAACTAATCCACCCATCTCATGCACAAGTTTAAGATGATTTTCAATATAAACATACAAGGCATGGACTCCCATCCAACCTCCCGTTAAGGTAGGGGTTTTCAAAAATAGGTTTGAAAATAGAGTACGTTTGAAAAACTTTTTGGTAGAGTTTTTCAACTACCATATGAGGAATACCGTAACTAGTTAAATGGAAAATTTTTTTTAAACTAGTACGAAATCCTTCAAGTAAGGAATAAAATAAAAATATTTTTCATGAAACATGAAATCCACATGATAATCAATACTCAAATTCAATAAAGCATAAATATGACTCATGAAAATAAAACATGAGCAAAATATAAATATGAGTGTATAAATACAATGTGAAGAACATGATCATGAAAATATTCAATTAAACTCAATTATTCCTTAAACATTGAAAACATGAAAATCATCAAAACTTATTTAATCTTCAAGGTATATGTATGTCTAATACAAACTAAAGTATACATACATATCCAAAACACAACGAGTCCACAAAATATATATGCATGAAGGCACGTGGCTCAAAAAGAATAAACAAGTATATCTAATAGTTTGGACAAGATAGACATATACATGAAGTCAAACAATTAAACACAAAATCAAGAAAAACTAAATCTTCATCAAAACAAATTTCATTTCAAGGTATATGTATGAATTGTCAACACAATAAGTATACATACATATCCCTAAACACAATTGAGTCTATATATATAGATTTGCATGAAAGGCAAATGACTCAAGGGGTGTACATGTATATCTTAAAGTTTGGCAATACAAACATATACATGAAGTGAAATACACAATCATAAGACAAATTCAAAAATGAGAATACAAGTTTAAAATGTATGAATCATCAAAACTAGACTATACTAGCACATCTAATGGGTTCAAATAAGCATTCAAGCCCAAACATATATAAATTTATTTGTGGCCCACTATATGCACGAATATATACCTAGTCTTAATGAAAACTAACATCTAAACATGTAATCAACACATGAAGCATAAAACACGATAAATATTAACATGATAAACTTAAACATGATTATTATGCAAATCCACATGTTATTAAATCTATGATAAACATGATAGCTAAAAACAAACGGTGAGGACACAAAATATGGGTCCATATAAACATGGGTGTCTCAAAATGCTATACATGCATGTCAAGGATCTAATGAGCATGGCATTATCATAATAATCACCAAATAATGAAACATGCTATAAACATCAAAGATATGAAATACAAATCATATATGATCAATATGTACATGCATGTGCATAAGATCTAGGTCATACAAATTAGTTTAACCAAGGTGAGAACATAAAAATATAAGTCCATATAAAACATGGATGTTTCAACCAACTAATAAGTATAACACTAATCTAATTAACATGGCATATTCATGATGATCACTAAACATCAAATCATGCTATGAAAGATAAACATGGAAAGCATGTAAACATAAGGAGTTAGAGTTTCGATACCAAAACCAATGAGGGCACCGCTCTAGTTCTCCAAAATATGGTGGTCCTTTCCACCAAATCTTCCCTTGAAAGTGATGCATCCAATTAATCTCCTTTAACCACGGAACGCATCTACTCCAAGGTGTCATCACTCTCACGTCATGTGAGAGCCCACACCTACATCAAAAATAATAGGAGGGGTGGTCTTTGGTACCCATATCTTCTTGGGTCCATGGGGGTTAGTACCTTCTCTAACCCAAACAAACTTCTTTGCTAAATTAGAAACATGTATTCTATCAAAACAAAATTTAGCAAGGTGGCCCTTACGTCCACAATGTGTACAAGTGTACACACGAGCATACATATGGTGATGGGTGTGTCCGTGAGAAGCATGTGTATGTCGTGGAGGGTGTGCATGCATAAAAGTTAGAACTTGTTTCTTTCGAACCAAGGTTTCCAACCGTGAGTGGTTAATGGCACATTGGCTCATAGTGGAGCCCAAACAATCAACCTTCTTCTTAAGCAAACAAATATCATCATTAATCTTAGAAGAAGAAGAAGTGTGGCATGCAATAGGTGAAGTGTGTGATACTACCCTAGCATGGCAAACATGTGCATCAATCTTATTTTGCAAAACAATATTCTTATCTAAACAAACATTCAACTCATTTGAAATAGAAATAATCTTATTTTTCAAAGCAACATTTTCTTTTAAAACAAATCAATTTTTGAAAACAAATTTTCATTTTTCTTCAAAATAACATGGCAATCATTTTTAGATTTTAAAAATTCATTTTCTTTTAGTGCAAGTTTCAATTGAGATCTCAATGAATCCCTTTCATTATAGACCTCAACCTTCTCTTGCAAAATATTGTTAAGTCTAGAATGCAAACTTTTATTTTCATTTTCAATTTCTAGACTTTTCTTTTTCAAAATCTTATATTTTTCTATTAACTTTTCACAAACAATAGATAGTTCTTCATTTAAGGCATGAGCATCATAATCATCACATGAAGAACTAGAGCAATCATCACTATCATCTAAGTGGGGTTCCGAATGTACCTCAAGAGAGTTATTCCCTTGGACCATCAAGCATTGTGAGTCGGATTCTCCACTAGACTCCTCCGGTTGATTTGGCAATAGAAGCTCGGAGGTGGTGGTTGTTGTTGTCAATTGTTCTACACTGTAAAGGCGGAATCAATGTTAGAAACACACATAAGATAATCTTTAGATAATGTGCTTCTAATGGCCTCTAGGGCTTGTGCATTGGCCCCTATATGATTGCGATCACTAAGGAAGGATTCCTTGGTAATGGCAAGGTAAACTTTATGACCTAGGGTTTGTAAATAAACGGTCATCCTAATCTTCCAAACATGAATGTTGGAAGGGTCAAACATAGGTGGGGTCATGAAAGCCATGGTAAACTATATGTGTGCAAAACAAGCAAATACAAACAATAGATTAGCAAGCAAGGATCTCACTCCTAGGATGTTAAGCCTAAGTATCAGGAGCATTAGCTCTGATACCAATTGAAAAACACCTAGAGGGGGGTGAATAGGTGTTAGTGCTAATCTAAAACTAAATGCAAAACTAAGTGCGTTAAATGCGAAAGCTAATGCAAATCTTGCACAAACTTAATACAACCAACAAGTGTAGCCGAATTCCCCGTGAAGGGCTCTGGACTAACTCCTCTTGATTCCCCTTGAATGGGTTGAGGTGCTATATGAAGCTCTCGTTGATTAGGTACAAGTGAGGCACACACAAACAACCAAGCATATACAAGATATAGCAATGTGAATTATGCAAGGCACAACTCAAGCAAATAGATATGTATGAAGTATGATGCTTTGCACAATATAAAGAGAGAGAGTTTAGAGACAAGTGGATCAAACGTAAAAATAATGATATGTTTCGAGGTTCGAGCACCCTTGCTCTACATCCCCGCCTACACCACCGTGTAGGATTTCCAATCCACTATACCGTCCACCGAGGACTCCCACCGAGGGAACCTTCACTGAGAAGGATTTGTACAACAAGGGAGTACCGAACTCCTCTCTCAAACAACCACCTCACAACCGAGGGGTAGGCCCATAGCCAATACAACAACAACAACAACCAACACCTCTACCGAAGAGGGTTTACAACCAAACTCCACCTCTCACTAGAGGGAGCAAACCAACAACCCAATTACACAACCTCAACCTCTACCAAAGAGGGAGCAACCAAGAAATCAAGGGTTTACAATAGGTGGTCTCTTTCAACCACAAACCTCTTTCCTTTTTCTTTTTCCACAAAATAAGATCCTAAATAGATTAGGATAGAAGATAGCTCAAGTGTGGAAAACTAGGTGTTTGAAAAACAAGCAACAAAGAAAAACACTTAGGAAAAATTCTTGCAAAAGATATAGAATGAAAACCAAGACAAATCTCCCAAAATACTCTTTTTTTTTGATTTTTTCAAAAACCTAAAACAAATAAGATGAATTCTTTTTGGCCCAAAAACACTTTTGAAATCTTTTAAAACACTTCAGAAAACTGAGAATTTTTGCTCTTGAAAATCTTGCCCAAAAACTATGAAGAGATGGGGTATATATAGCCCCAATACAAAACTAGCCGTTAGGCTGAGCTGGCAGCCTGACAGGCTGACGGTCGACCGGCCCGGTCGACCGCCAACGGTCAGAAATGTGACCGTTGGGCAACCACGGTCGACCGGCCCGGTCGACCCAAACAAACAGAGAGCTCTGCTCTCAGACCGGTCGACCATCCCGGTCGACCGTCCCAGTGACTCCAAACGTGCACAGATTTGTGCACGTCGGTCAACCGACCCGGTCGACCGACTTCAGCCTAGTTGACTATGTCAGTTTGACTAGTCGACTGATTGAAGCCTGGAACAGAAACTGGGTCAGAAAACCAGTTAAAAAATATTTTGAAAAATCTTTTAAGTCTTCTAAAATTCACAAAACTTGTTTTAACATTTTGTATTGAAACACAAACTTGTGATAAAAATTTCAAGACATATATCAATCATATCAATTCATTTTCGAGTCTTGCAAATTTTATCAAAAACAAAACTTGTATTTTTATCAAACTTGATTTTTCAATACATGAATAGGATAGTCAAAATAAGTTTGTCTAGCAAGTTTAAAGCATGTATGTATATTTAGAACATATCTAATATACATAGAAATAAAGTAAACTTGTTTTGATCTACTATTCATGAAAACCAAATCCAAAACATAAAACTTGTTTGTGTTGTGCACTTGAGCATATCAACTATACTAAACTTTACAAATGATCTAAAACACACTATCTAAACTATGGATACCTAAGTCTTCTTGATGATCTTCATCTTCAAGTTGACTTGCTCCAAAACTCCATCCATGGGCTAGGCAATGTATGATCTTGAAGCTTTGGCCCTGGAATCACTATGAAAAGCTTCTAAACTCCTTGTTGAAGCTAATCACCAACTAATATCTTGGTTAATGATCTGAAACTTAAACAACACAAGATTATTAGTAAACATAACTACATGAGTTAATCATCATCAAAACTAGGGTGGAAGGCCTTTGGGCCAACAACTTGAGTTATCTATCTATCCTATCTATTAGGATCTATTTTTGTGGGAAAATTGGTTTGTGGTTGTTGATACCACCAAGTGTTGTAAACCCTCCTCACTTTGTGATATCCCTCTAGTGAGAGGTGATTGTGGAGGTTGTGTTAGTATCCCTTTTAGTTAAGAGGTGATTGTTAGAGTTGTGGCTTTGAGCCTTATCCCTCTTGTGTGAGGTTGATAGTTGTTTGACTAAGTGCCCATCCCTCTAAGTATAGAGGTGATTTGTGTTGTGCATTGACTCTTGTGTAGAAATTGTATTGTTGGAGAGAGGAGTTCTGTACTTCCGGTTTGTATTACCCAAATTCTCAGTGGAGGTTCCCTATGTGGGAAGTCCTATGTGAACGATATAGTGAAAATCCTTCTATGCGAAGGCGGGGACGTAGAGCAGTGGCTCGAACCTTGAAACATATCTTAGCGTTTGCGTTTGATCCACTATCTCTAAACTCTCTCTTATTTTGTGCATTGCATAATATTATTCATATCATATATATGCTTGGGTTTGTTTGTGTGTCATACTTGTGTTAAACCAAGAGAGCTTCATATAGCACCTTAACTCTTATTCAGAGGAATTAAGAGGAGTTAGTCCAGAGCCCTTCACCGAGAATTCGGCTACACTCTTTGGTTACACTAAGTGTGTTGCAACTAGTTTTTAAATTCCGCATTATTTATCATTAGATTAGTCATACACCTATTCACCCCCTCTAAGTGTACTTTTAATTGGTATCAGAGCCTATGCTCCTGATATTAGGTTTAACCACCTAAGAGTAAGATCTTGGCTAGCTAATCTAGTATTTGCATTTACACACATACTTATTTACACACACTCATGGATTACCTTGTACCTCCCATGTTTGATGTTTCTAACATCAATATGTGGAAGCATAGGATGAGTATGTACCTAAAAACCCTAGGATTGTTGTTTTCCTTGCCGCTACCAAGAAATCTTATCTTGATAATAGCAAGCATATAGAGGCCAACACACAAGCCCTTAAGGCACTTAGAAGCACTTTAAGCAAAGAATATTTGTCTATGATTTCTCATTGTGATTTCGCTTTTGCAGTGTGGAACACCTTGACCTCTCTCGCTCTACAAACGATGAAATATGTGGAGGAGGAATCTAGTGGAGAAGAATCCGAACAACATTGCTATATGGTCCAAGGGAATGACTCTCTTGAGGTACAATCGGAAACTCAACTAGATGATAGTACTAGTGCTTCTGGTGATGATCATATTGATGCCGATGCATTAAATGAAGAACTATCTATTGTTTGTGAAAAACTATTAGAAAATACCAACTCTCGAAAAAGAAAAGCTTTGCATTAAAAGAAAAAATAAAAAATTTTCTTCTAAACTTGATGTTGTTTTGCAAGAGAGGGAAGAGATTTCAAATGAAAAGGACTATTTGAAATCCCAACTTGAACTTGCCATAAAAGAAAACGAAATTTTGAAAAATAAAAATGATTGTGATGAAGTTGTGAAGTAAAATGAAATTCTCTCTTCAAAACTTATTTTTGTTTTAAAAGAAAATGATTCCTTGAAAAACAAAATTATTTCTATTTCAAAAGAGTTAGATTTAATTTCTAATGAAAATATTTCTTTGAAAAATGATTTAGATACTCATGTTTGTCATGCTAGTATAGCTTCATCATCTAGCATACCTATTGCTTGCTCCACCTCTTCTTCCATTATTGAAAGTGATATATCCATGTTAAAGAAGAGTGTTGATTGTTTGGGCTCCACTTTGAGCCAATATGTCATGAACCATACACGGTTGGAATTTATGTTTCGCAAGAAATATGCTCCTCATATGCATGCACACCATAAACGGCTTACACATGCTCATCATGCTCACACACATGATTTCATGCATGCTAATGTGTACACTTATACACAATATGGACATAAGGGCCACCTTGCAAAATTTTGCTTTGATAGAATTAATGATTTAAATTTTGCAAATAGATTTGTTTGGGTTAGAAAGGTGCTAACCCCTATGGATCCAAAAGAGTATGGGTACTAAAAGCTGCTCCTATTTTCATTTGATGTAGGTGTGCGCTCTCACGTGACGTGTGTGGCGCCCCGATCCGGCGGGTACGGGGACGCCACTGTGACGTACATACGCAGGATGATGGTACCATCATGTATGTACGCTAAGCATCAATACAACACAATAGAGAGGGATCAGAGTGCGGAAATACGTGGTGTTATACATTCCAATATAAAATAGTACAAGTACTTAGTTATCACAACTAGTGACATAATATTACATCAATATTACATCACTAGATAGTACAAAAGTAGACTGTACAGGGTACAAAAGATAATAACTCACGAGCTGAAAGGGAATCTCGCGAGCGGGGAAAGACTGGACGAAGTTACGGCTGATCCGCCTGCTCCTCGAAGTAGGCCTGATCCTCAGCTGATGGGTCCACCTCGGTCGAACCTATCAAAACTGAACATACAAATTCAGGATTGTTAGTGGACAACCCAGCGAGTGCAAGAAGAAGCCAAGTGGCAAGTATAAATAAAAGTAAGTGCATCAGGTCAAGTATAATGTATCAAAATCAATAAGTATGGAATAATCACAATAAATAGTGAATCATGAAATAAAGCAAGTGTAGCAGGTTAAATGTCATGTGACCAAATTAGCAAGCATGGAGTAACTACAATAAATGGCAAGTATGAACACGACAATAAAAATTCATGTAGCATGAAGTCAATTATCAAGTTATTATTAAGACTCGTTCAATTTGTATGTTTCGATATATGACCGGTGCCATTTACTTTCGCATACAAGCCGAGCGAGGTTGGTTATTGGAAATTGATGGGGAACGACGAACCATGTTTAGAATGGGTCCCGTGCATGCCCGAGACAACGGTCTAGGAGTATCCGGTACTGAGCCGGAATGTACCGCTAGGCACAGGGACTTACTATATGCCCGAAGGTCTTAGTATACGCCCGAACAGGAGTAGAGTGTCACCGTTCCCCACAGGATATACCCAGGAGATTATAGCACACCAGGCAGGCAGGCAAGGGGGTAGGGGTGCCAGTACACCCCTCGGAAACGCCTGGTGGCCTCCAGGTCGAATCCAACAGGAATAGTTGTACAACATATGTGTGGCCACCATAAACACAGAAGCTATATCGATACCCATCAATTTCTCCCATCCTGGTGTAAGTTGTTTAAATATAACAGAGTCTCAAATAATGTTCACGGGGTATTCACAAAAGTCCAATATCCATGGTTATCCTATTATGGGGTCAACAGGAGTATAATATCAGGAGTAATGTCAGGAGCCTCCCTATTTCAGGGGTTCAAGTATACAGGAGTACAGGAGTTCAGGAGTCCAAATATCTGATAATAATAATATAATAACCATGTCAACTCCCTGTAAAGTGATAGTCATGAATATGTCATATAATATAGATATCAGGGGTGGTAGTGTCCGGTCAAGGGTCGCGATGTCAAGTCAATGTGTTTGCACCATATGAAAGTATGTCATATACCGGGTGTCAGGTGCAGGTGTCAAGTATGACATAGATCAAGTACCGGGTCTATATATCGAGTGCCGGTGTAAATACCGAGTGCCGGAGTCATAAATAATAAATCAAGTGTAACATGCCAAGTGTCGATGTAAATACTGAGTACTGGTGTAAATACCGAGTGCTAGTGTCAGATGTCATGGGTCAAGTATAGCATGGCAAATATCGGTGTCAAATATAGCATGACAATTATCAGTGTCAAATATAACATGGCAAGTGTCGCTGTCAAATATAGCATGGAAAATATCGGTGTCAAATATAGCATGACAATTATCGGTGTCAAATAAAGCATGAAAGATATCGGTGTCAAATATAGCATGTTAAAACATCCACTATCAATATCATGTTATAAATATAAGAGTAATTATTTTTAAATTAATAATAAGCACTCGCCTGAAACTAGGCCTGTCAATGGGTCGGGTCCAGACCCGGACCCGACCCGAACCCGACCCGATTAAGCGGGTATGGAAAGGGTTGCTCTGGACCCATACCCATTTACCCGTATACCCATATACCCGAGTATTAAATGGGATGGGTCTGATTTTACTTGAACCAGACCCGATTACCCATTTACCCATTTCAAAATATAAATATAAATAATACTAATAGAATTAAAACCCTCTCAAGACTCTATCAGTAAATGATCCCTTTGTGCTTTAAATGTTGAAGACTGTTGTTGATTAGTGGGTGATTCTATTGTTGTGTTTTCCCAAATAAATTTGGGGGCCTTGCTTTAAATTTTTTTCCTTTATTAGAGTCTTTCATCGAAAATTTCCCTCCACCTCTTGCACCTGGTTACATTTCATCTTTTATTGATATTAAAACAAGCTTTCTTTCTCTTTATAAAAATTTTTTCCCTCTCTTCATGTGTTTTTGTTAGTGTATTTGTTTATGTTTTTTTTTTTGTTATGGGTCTGGGTAAACAGGTCTGGACCCGCGGGTACAGCGGGTCCGGGTATGGAAACCTACCTTCTGGATCCGCGGGTAAACGGGACGGGTATGGTACCCTCTTGGGTAAACGGATCCGGGTATGGTACCACCTGTACCGCCCCGAACCCGACCCATTGACAGACCTACCTGAAACCGGGGTGAAATACTGGTTAAAAACCAAGGAAACCAGCGATCCGCACGAGCAATCCACTAGCCCATAGTTGTATATTAAAATATATAATTATAAATATTTATGTAAATATTAGAGGGAATAAGAGAGAGAGAGGAGAGAGAAAGATGTAGGGAGGAGAGAGAGAAAATAGGGTGTTTTTAAAAGGGAAAATAGGAATTAAAATGAAAGGGGGTAGAGTTGTAATTAAAGGGAAGTAATAAGGGAATAAGGGGAGGGGTATTTTAGGAATGTGAGGAATATAAGTGTTATATTAGGGAAAAGAAAGGGAAAAGAAATGAAAAGAAAGAAGGAATTAAAGAAAGAAAGAAGAAAGAAAGAAGGAAAGAAAATGGAGGGAGGGGTGGGGTGGCAGGCCGGCCGGCCATCGTCGGCGGTCTGGTGGCGGCGGCGCCGCCGCCGGGGAGGGCCCGCGCGCGCGTGTGCCCTCTGGGGAGGAGAGGAGGGGTGGAGTGTGAGGGTGGTGGTGGTTGTTTGGTGTTGATGGAGAAGGTGAAGGTGGTTGATGGTGATGGTGGTTGTGGTGATGATTGGAGGTGATGGGGAGTTAGAGGAGGTGGTGGAGGTGATGATGGGGTGGTGGAATTGGAGAATTTGGTGGAGATGAAGGTGAATTTTGGAGGAGAAAGGGTGGTGATAGAGGTGGGTTTTGGTGAAATTGGAGGTGGTGGGAGGTTGTTGGAGGTTGAAGGAGGTGGTGGTGTGAAGAGGGAGAGTGGGGGAGTTGGTTGGCCGGCTTAGGAACGGTCGTCAGTGGTGGTGGTGATGGTGGATGCGTCGGCCATGGATGGGTGGGTGAGTCGGGTTGTTGGTTGAAGATGGAGTTTGCTTTTTGATCTTTTTTTTTTTTGAAATGAAAAGGAAATGGGAATTTGGTGGTTTAATAGAGAAGGAGAAAGAATGGAATGATGAATTAGGGGAGGGTGATAGGGCTGAGGCAGCAGCTCTACAGCTGCAGGCGGCGGGCGGCTGTGCAGGCGGCTGCATTTAGTTATGGGGGAAAATCAAAGTGAAGAAAAGAAAAAGAAAGAAAAGAAAGAAAATTAAAGAAAAGAAAAAAAGAAAAATGAAAATAAATTAGCTTAAAATTTTTATTATTAACTAATTTATTTATTATAGTTTTTGAAAGTACAAAGTGGGGGAATAGAGAAGGAAAAAGTAAGAAAAGAAATTATCGGTAAATAATATTATTATTTAAATGGGGCGAAAATTCGACCGTTTCAGAAACGTTTTGAAAAATTCTCAAAAATAAAAAATATTATTTTAAGATACATGGTGAAATTAGATTTGAGAAATTTGATCTAGTTTTTAAATTAAAAATCCTAAAATCTTCCGGCGATACCGGCCGACAGTAGAATCGGTCAAATTTTGATAAATTTAGAAAAATCTCAAAAAAATGTATTTAGATAGTTTATAAAATTTTAAGAAGTAATGTGAAAGCCGTTTTTAAAATTCAACCCATTTGAAAATTAAAATCTGGGAATCAGTCAGCGATGCCAACCAACACCAGTTTTGGAGATTTTGCAGAAAAATTCTGAAAATTCCAGAAAATCATGAAAATCTAAAATATTACAAAATAGTATCTGAAACTGAAATCAGTCAAATCGGACTACCAGAAGTCAAATCGGGCTACTAGCTGTATCGGGTTCCCGGTCCGCGTCAGGGCTTACTCTAGGTCTGAGAATCCAGATCTGAAACTCAATAATATAAGTAATCACAACTCAAAAACACATACAGGAAGAAAACTGAACAATATGGTCAAAAAATTTTAGGACACGTATCTGGGTACGTATCCTGGGTACGGGGTGCTACAATCTACCCACCTAACAAAAATTTTGTCCTTAAAATTTCTATAAGAAAAGAGATGAACATGGAAATAAAGAATTGATAAGACAAGAGATGAAATACATGAGAAAATTACCACTCAAGGCTCGAACAGATGCGGGTAACGGTCACGGATGACGTCTTCCCGCTCCCAAGTTGCTTCTCCCGGACTATGCCTGTTCCATGAAACTAGCACCAACGGGATGGTCCTGTTCTTCTGGGTCTTGACACTTCTGTCCACTATAGCCATTGGTTACTCAGTACAAGACAAATCCAGTTGCAACTCCAATTCTGAGTAATCCAATACATGGCTCTCATCCCTGATGTATCTTCTCAGCTGCGACACATGGAACACATTGTGCACTCCTTCCAGTGAGGGCGGCAGTGCCAATCTGTAGGCGACTTCTCCTACTCGCTCCAATATCTCAAATGGCCCTATGTACCTCGGACTCAGCTTCACACGTGCACCAAATCTAATCACTCCCTTGGTCGGAGATATCTTCAGAAACACATGCCCTCCTACCTGAAACTCCAATGGTCCTCTATTGGAATCTGCCCAACTCTTCTGTCTGTCCTGTGCTGCACGAAGGTATTCTTGGATGGTCCTGATCTTGTGCACTACCTGTACTATCACATCCAGCCCCAAATGCCTTCTCTCACTAACTTCATCCCAACACAATGGTGATCTGCATCTCCTGCCGTATAGGGCTTCGAATGGAGCCATCTTGATGCTTGCTTGATAACTGTTATTGTAGGAAAACTCTGCCAAATGTAGATGGTCTTCCCACGATCCCTTGAAGTCTATCATACAAGCCCTCAACATGTTTTCTAGGATCTGAATGGTCCGTTCGGGCTGCCCGTCTGTCTCTGGATGATAAGATGTGCTAAACTTCAGACGGGTCCCCAAACTCTCTTGAAGGCTCTCCCAGAAGCGAGATCTGAACCACGTGTCTCTGTCCGACACGATACTAACTGGAACTCCATGCAGTCGAACAATCTCCCTCATGTACTTATCTGCCAGAAGCTCCGTAGATTACCCCACTCTGAGGGGTATGAAATGTGCTGACTTAGTGAGACGGTCAACAACTACCCATACTGCATTGTTCCCCTTTGGACTGCGGGGTAGAGCGGTGACAAAATTTATAGTAATATGCTCTCACTTCCATTCTGGTATTGACAAAGACTGTAGTAATCCAGCTGGTCTCTGCTGTTCAGCCTTCACTTGCTGACACACTAGACACTTTGCCACATATTGTGCGATCTCTCTCTTCATTGCATTCCACCAGAAATGTTGCTTCAGATCCTGATACATCTTAGTTCCTCCAGGGTATATAGAGTAAGCTGAGCAATGGGCCTTAGCTAAGATTTTCTGTCTAATCTCCCCCTGAGGCACACAAATTCTGCCCCTGAAATAGAGTGCACCATCAGGATGTATGCAAATATCTGATCTCAGCCCCGCTTCCACTTGCTCTATGAACTTCAACAGTCTGGGATCTTCTCTCTGAGCTTCTCTGATCTCTTCTATCAGTGTTGGCTGGATCTGAAATGCCATCAACTGTATGGATCCACTGGTCCTCCGAATCACCATCAAATCTAGCCGCCTCATCTCCTTGAGTAACTCCTCCTGCTGAGTGAGCAACATAACCATGTTGGCTTCAGGTCTTCTACTCAGGGCATCCAGCACAACATTAACCTTGCCAGGATGGTACTGCAGATCTATATCATAATCTGTCATCAACTCAAGCCATCGCCTCTGCCTCATATTCAACTCCTTCTGAGTGAAAATATACTTCAGGCTCTTGTGATCAGTGTAAATCAATACTCGGTCACCAAGCAGGTAATGCCTCTATATCTTCAACGCAAAAATCACAGCTGCCAGCTCTAGATCATGCGTTGGGTAATTCTTCTCATGAGGCTTTAACTGCCTGGATGCATAAGCCACCACATGTCCTTGTTGCATCAATACGCATCCAAGACCTTTCCCTGAGGCATCACTGTACACAACCATCCCTCCTATCCCTGAGGGTGTCTTCAAGATTGGAGCTGAAATCAACTTGTTCTTCAACTCCTCAAAAGTAGACGCACACTCGTCAGTCCATATGTACTTCTCTCCCTTCCTGATAAGCTTGGTCAAAGGAGCGGCAATCTTCGAGAAGTCTTGCACGAACCTTCGATAATATCCAGCTAGTCCGATGAAGCTCCTGATTTCTGTCACGGACTTCGGAGTCAGGCAATCTTTCACCGCCTGAATCTTGCTGGGATCTACCGAGATTCCTTCCTTAGAGACAACATGGCCCAAGAAGGCTATACTCTTCAGCTAGAACTCACACTTACTAAGTTTGGCATGAAGCTGCTCAAGTCGGAGCGTCTGTAGCACAATCCTCAGATGCTCCGCATGCTCCTCTTCATTCTTAGAATAGACCGAAATATCATCAATGAACACCAAACAAACTTATCCAGATAGGGTGAGAAGATTCTATTCATCAAGTCCATAAAGACTGTTGGGGCATTTGTCACTCCAAGGGCATAACCAGGAACTCATAATAACCATAGCGAGTCCTAAATGCCGTCTTCTGGATGTCTTCCTTCTACACCTTCAACTGATGGTACCCCGACTGTAAATCTAACTTCGAGAACGCTTGGGCCCCATGAAGTTGATCAAATAGATCATCAATCCTCGGCAAAGGGTACTTGTTCTTGATGGTGACTTTATTCAACTCTCTGTAATCAATACACAATCTCTTACCACCATCCTTCTTGCTTGCCAATAACACTGGTGCTCCCCAAGGTGAAGTACTCGGTCTAATCAGACCCTTGCTCGAATATTCCAGCAGCTGCTCCTTCAATATAGCCAATTCAGTTGGTGACATCCGGTACGGTGCTTTAGAGATGGGAGTCGCTCCTGGAATAAGGTCAATAGAGAACTCCACAACTCTATCAGGTGGAAGTCCTGATATCTCCTCAAATACATCCAGAAATTCATTCTACACTGACACCGTCTTCTTCTTATCTTCTGCAGTGGCACACTCTAGTTGGTCTTCCTTCCTGAGGGGCTTGCGTTCTCCAAAGAACTGAAACTCCGTTGGTGTGGAATCCTGAAGATCACCTTCTTGTTTCGACAGTCGATTACCGCATGATACTTGCTGAGCCAAGTCATGCCTAGGATCACATCATATCCTCCAGTGTCTAGTACGAACATGTCGGCTTCTAACTTCCTACCACATAACTCCACAGTGCACGCCTTACAAATCTTGTTAGTAATGACTACCCCATTCCCCGTACTAATTTCCCATTGGTCACCCATACATACTAGGGGTATAGAATGCAAGGCAATAAATCTACTGGATATGAAGCAATGTGATGCACCGGAGTCAAAGAGTGATAAGACTGGAACTGAGTGGACCAAAATTGTACCTGCCACTACTTCTCCAGATGCCTCAGCTTCCTCTGCTGTCAAGTTGTAGGCCTGGCCTCTCCCGCGGCCTACTCCGGTCCTGGGTCCCCTCTGAGCCTGACCCAGAGTCCGACGCTGGGGAGGAAGTGGAGCTCCTCTGCCTACAGGTCCTGGATTCCTCCTCATCGGTGGTGCTGAAAATGCTGGGGGAGCTGCTCGAGCTGGATGTGCTGGTTGTGCCACTCGTGCTGGAAGTGCTGGTGGTGTTGGAGCTGCATTCCAGGTCTTCTTGGATGGACACTCTCCTACTGAGTGGTTGCCGGATCCGCATGCCAAACACAGTCATTGGCCATACGGTAGTTCCGCTGATTATGTCCAGGTTTCTGGTAGTACCCACACACAAGCTGCTGAGAAGGAGGCTGAAATGGCCGCTTGGCTACTGGGACATCAAAAGATCTGACTGGATTTCCTCTGTGCACCTGCTGGAATTGACGCTTCATATGCTTGTGCTGCAGCTCAACTCTCCTCTTCTTCTCCAATCCCTGCTGCACATCACGAGCTATAGAAAGAACTTGAAAGTATGTCTTCAGTTGGTGGGGTATAAGTAACATCTGGATATCCACCCTCAGTCCTTGCTGGAACTTGCCAGCTCTCTTCTCCTCGTCGGCTACCATGTATGATGCAAACCGACTAAGTCTCAGAAATTCAGCAGCATACTCATCCACCGATCGATTCTATTGCTGCAGCTTGATAAACTGCTCCTCCATCTCCTTCTGAGCAGTTGCAGGGAAAAACCTCTCATAGAAGCCCTTCGAGAACTGGTCCCAAGAGATGGGCTTCTCCAACCTCTCC
This sequence comes from Agave tequilana, assembly GCA_038442645.1. Classification (NCBI taxonomy): domain Eukaryota; kingdom Viridiplantae; phylum Streptophyta; class Magnoliopsida; order Asparagales; family Asparagaceae; genus Agave; species Agave tequilana. The sequence continues at coordinate 152,488 of JAVJIF010032089.1, read as the reverse complement.
TCTTTGGCTAGACACCAAGTCCTCGCCACATTTTTCAGCTGGATCTTGGTCACTTCTACCTGTTTCTCACCAGGGATTATGGCCGCCTTCAGAAGATCGGTCATGTCGATCAACCACTGCTCTGCATCCAGGGGCTTCTCAGTGCCCGAAAATTCTGCCAGTTGTAATCTCCTGAAATCCGATATAGTACCCGGCCTCTGCTCCCGGAGTGCAGTCAGCAATCCTTATCGCAAGAGCTCTGTCTGCTGCTGCTGGCTATTCATCATCTCCTGGAGTATCCTCATCATGTCGTTCTTCCTGTACGGACCTTCACGGGAAGTGCCGGGACCGTTACATGTCCTTCGTCTCTCCATATTCGAGCCGACTGAAAAGATGATGGAATAAGGAACTGCATGAGACTTCGGAAATCAAGGGATGGATTTCAAGGAAAGAATAGATAACTTTATACTTGTAATTGGAATGTATAACAAAGACTTATGTGACTTAGTCGCAAATTAATCCAACATTAATTTGCAGACTGGCTGTACTGAAGGTGTGAGAGCCTAGGCTCTGATACCAACCTGTGGAGCCCCGATCCGGCGGGTACGGGGACGCCACTGCGACGTACATACGCAGGACAATGGTACCATCACGTATGTACGCTAAGCATCAATACAACACAATAGAGAGGGATCAGAGTGCGGAAATATGTGGTGTTATACATTCCAATACAAAATAGTACAAGTACTTAGTCATCACAAATAGTGACATAATATTACATCAATATTACATCACTAGATAGTATAAAAGTAGACTGTACAGGGTACAAAAGATAATAACTCACGAGATGGAAAGGGAATCTCGCGAGCGGGGAAAGACTGGATGAAGCTACGGCTGATCCGCCTGCTCCTCGAAGTAGGCCTGATCCTCAGCTGATGGGTCCACCTCGGTCTAACCTGTCAAATCTGAACATACAAATCCAGCGTTGTTAGTGGGCAACCCAGCGAGTGCAAGAAGAAACCAAGTGGCAAGTATAAATAAAAGTAAGTGCATCAGGTCAAGTATAACGTATCAAAACCAATAAGCATGGAATAATCACAATAAATAGTGAATCATGAAATAAAGCAAGTGTAACAGGTTAAATGTCATGTGACCAAATTAGTAAGCATGGAGTAACTACAATAAATGGCAAGTATGAACACGACAATAAAATTCATGTAGCATGAAGTCAATTATCAAGTTATTATTAAGACTCGTTCAATTTGTATGTTTCGGTATATGACCGGTGCCATATACTTCCGCATACAAGCCGAGCGAGGTTGGTTATTGAATTGATGGGGAACGACGAACCATGCTTAGAATGGGACCCGTGCATGCCCGGAACAATGGTCCAGGAGTATCCGGTACTGAGCCGGAACGTACCGCTAGGCACCGGGACTTACTATATGCCCGAAGGTCTTAGTATACGCCCGAACAGGAATAGAGTGTCACCGTTCCCCACAGGATCTACCCAGAGAATTATAGCACACCCGGCAGGCAGGCAAGGGAGTAGGGGTGCAGTACACCCCTCGAAACGCCTGGTGGCCTCCAGGTCGAATCCAACAGGAATAGCTGTACAACATATGTGTGGCCACCATAAACACAGAAGCTATATCGATGCCTATCAATTTTCCCCATCCTGGTGTAAGTTGTTTAAATATAACAGAGTCTCAAATAATGTTCACGGGGTATTCACAAAAGTCCAATATCCATGGTTATCCTATTACGGGGGTCAACAGGAGTATAATATCAGGAGTAATGTCAGGAGCCTCCCTATTTCAGGGTTCAAGTATACAGGAGTACAGGAATTCAGGAGTCCAAATATCTGATAATAATAATATAATAACCATGTTAACTCCCCGTAAAGTGATAGTCATGAATATGTCATATAATATAGATATCAGGGGTGGTAGTGTCCGGTCAAGGGTCGCGATGTCAAGTCAATGTGTTTGCACCATATGAAAGTATGTCATATACCGGGTGTCAGGTGCAGGTGTCAAGTATGACATAGATCAAGTACCGGGTCTATATATCGAGTGTCGGTGTAAATACCGAGTGCCGGAGTCATAAATAATAAATCAAGTGTAACATGTCAAGTGTCGGTGTAAATACTGAGTACTGGTGTAAACACCGAGTGCCGGTGTCAGATGTCACGGGTCAAGTATAGCATGACAAATATCGGTGTCAAATATAGCATGACAATTATCTGTGTCAAATATAGCATGGCAAGTGTCGGTGTCAAATATAGCATGGCAAATATCGGTGTCAAATATAGCATGGCAATTATCGGTGTCAAATATAGCATGGCAAGTGTCGGTGTCAAATATAGCATGAAAGATATCGGTGTCAAATATAGCATGTTAAAACATCTACATATCAATATCATGTTATAAATATAAGAGTAATTATTTTTAAATTAATAATAAGCACTCGCCTGAAATCGGGGTGAAATACCGGTTAAAAACCCAGGAAATCGGCGATCCGCACGAACAATCCACTAGCCCATAGTTGTATATTAAAATATATAATTATAAATATTTATGTAAATATTTGAGATGGAATAAGAGGGGAGAGAGAGAGTTGTAGGAAGGAGAGAGAGAAAATAGGGTGTTTTTAAAAGGGAAAATAGGAATTAAAATGAAAGGGGGTAGAGTTGTAATTAAAGGGAAGTAATAAGGAAATGAGGGGAGGGGTATTTTAGGAATGTGAGGAATATGAGTATTATATTAGGGAAAAGAAAGGGAAAAGAAATGAAAAGAAAGAAAGAAAGAATTAAAAAAAGAAAGAAGAAAGAAAGAAGGAAAGAAAATGGAGGGAGGGGTGGGGTGGTCGACCGGCCACCGCCGGCGGTCTGGCGGCGACGGCGCCACCGCCGAGGAGGGCCCGCGCGCGCGCGCTTGCCCCCTGGGGAGGAGAGGAGGGGTGAAGTGTGAGGGTGGTGGTGGTTGTTTGGTGTTGATGGAGAAGGTGGAGGTGGTTGATGGTGATGGTGGTTGTGGTGATGATTGGAGGTGATGGGGAGTTAGAGGAGGAGGATGAGGTGATGATGGGGTGGTGGAAGTGGAGATGAGGGTGGATTTTGGAGGAGAAAGGGTGGTGATGGAGGTGGATTTTGGTGAAATTAGAGGTGGTGGGAGGTTGTTGGAGGTTGAAGGAGGTGGTGGTGTGAAGAGGGAGAGTGGGGGAGTTGGTTGGCCGGCCTAGGAACAGCTGGCGGTGGTGGTGATGGTGGATGCGTCGGCCATGGATGGGTGCGTGAGTTGGGTTGTTGGTTGAAGATGGATTTGCTTTTTGATCTTTTTTTTTTTGAAATGAAAAGACAAAGGGAATTTGGTGGTTTAATAGAGAAGGAGAAAGAATGGAATGATGAATTAGGGGAGGGTGATAGGGTTGCGGCAGCAGCTCTACAGCTGCAGGCGGCGGGCGGCTGTGTAGGCGGCTACATTTAGTTGTGGGGGAAAATCAAAGTGAAGAAAAGAAAAAGAAAGAAAAGAAAGAAAATTAAAGAAAAGAAAAAAATAAGAAAAAAGAAAATAAATTAGTTTAAAATTTTATTATTAACTAATTTATTTATTATAGTTTTTGGAAGTACAAAGTGGGGGAATAGAGAAGGAAAAAAAAGAAAAGAAATTATCGGTAAATAATATTATTATTTAAATGGGGCGAAAATTCGACCGTTTCAGAAACATTCCGAAAAATTCTCAAATATAGAAAATATTATTTTAAGATACACGATAAAATCAGATTTGAGAAATTCGATGTAGTTTTCAAATTAAATCCCTGAAATCTTCCGGCGATACCGGCCGACAGCAGAATCGGTCAAATTTTGATAAACTAATAAAAATCCCAAAAATATATATTTAGATAGAAAATGAAATTTTAAGAAATAATGTGAAAGCCGTTTTTAAAAATTCAATCCCATTTGAAAATTAAAAATTCGGGAATCAGTCAGTGATGCCAACCGAAACCGGTTTTGGAGATTTTGCAGAAAAATTCTGAAAAATTTCAGAAAATCATGAAAAATTTAAAATATTAGAAAACAGTCTCTGAAACTAAAATTGGTCAAATCAGACCACCTGAAAGTCAAATCGGGCTACTAGCTGGTATCGGGTTCCCGGTCCGGGTCAGGGCTTACTCTAGATCTGAGAATTCAGATCCGATACTCAATAATATAAGTAATCCCAACTCAAAACACATACAAGAAGAAAGCTGAACAATATGGTCAAAAAATTTTAGGACACGTATCTAGGTACGTATCCCGGGTACGGGGTGCTACAACGTGAGAGGCGTTGATGCCTTGAGGTGAATGCATTCCGAGCTAAATGGTGACATTTTTGGATGCATCACTTTCAAGGAGAGTTTGGTGGGAGGACCACCATTGTTTGGAGATATAGAGATGAGCCCTCTTGATTTTGGTAACTATCTCTTACTCTTATTTAGTTTACATGCTTGCATATTGTTGACTTTAGCATGTTTTAATGTTTTTATGATTATTATGTTAAATGTCATGTTAATTAGACTTGAAATATACATGATTAGTATTTGAGATCAGCCATGTTTATATGGACTATTACTTTTGTGTTCTCACTTTAATTTAACTATTGTGTATATCCTTGTTCTAAGACATGTGCATTCATATAATGATCATTTTGGTTTAGGTTTATGATTTTTTTTTGTGCTTCATGTTTTGATTACATGTTTAAATGTAACCTTCATTAAAACTTGTGTATATACTTGTACAACTAGTGAGCCACAAATTGATTATTATATGTTTGTACTTAATTGCTCATTTGTACCAATTAGATGCACTAGTATAGTCTAGTTTTGATGATTCATGCATTTCAAACTTGTATTCCCATTTTGTACATGTTTTCATATGTGTTTAGCTTCATGTATATGTCAATTTTGTCAAAATTTTAAGATATACATGTATACTCTTGAGTCATTTGTGTTTCATGCAAAATTTCTTTATGGACTCAATTGTGTTTGGATATGTATGTATACTTCTAGTTTGGACATAACATACATATGCCTTGAAGTTTGAATTATTTTGGTGAAAATTAAATTTTCATGTTTTTCATGTTTATAAAGGAATGTCATATTGAGCTTTATTGCCTATTCCCATGATTATACTTTTTACATCATTCTTGTACACTCACAGTACTTGATGTTCTCTCATAACTTTATTTTCATGAGTATTATATGTGCTTTATAGATTTTGAGTGTCAATTGTTGAGTAATTTTCATGTTTTCATGGATATACCTTTGTTTTATTTCTTACTTGAAGGATTTCGTACTAGTTTTCAAGATTATCATAAAACTAGTTGCGTATTTCTTCATTTGAAAGTATTTTTCAATAATACTAAAATTATTTTCAAACTTATTTTTGAAAACCCCTTCCATCAAAGGGCAGACGGGTGGGCGACCATGCCTTGTGAGCCTAATTGAAAATCTTTTTAACATGTGCATGAAAGGGAGGTATTTATGAGTTATACACTTGATCCTCATTGTGTTCTCAATTGGTATCACAATTGATATTTATTTTGTATACTCATATTTTGTTTTCTATATATGTATGCTTCAAACTTCAAATAGTATCAATTTTGATTGGTATTTACATTTTCATACATATATATGTGATTTGATTGTGCTTAATATATCTTTACATCTTAAAGTACAAATTATGTTTATGCTAAGCTTGCTTTACTCCTAAATGTCAATTAATTTTCATTGGTATCCTATATAAGCTTATGCATTGTTTTTATTGGTATTTCATAAAGGGGAGAAAATTCGTGTTTTATCTTCTAAATTGGTATCTTTTAATAGATTTCATTTTCAATTGATATCTTACTCCCATTCTTTATGATAAAAAATACTTTGTTTTGGTATATGCTCACATTTTCAATATTGGTATCGTGTTTCATTTAAATTGGTATCTATATTGATATGAGTTATGCTTACCTAAATCAATTTGGTTTTTACTTTCAATTGGTATCAAAAATTTACAAGACGTTTTTTTTTGGTATCAAGTTACTTTAAAATTGATTGTTACTTTCAATTGGTATCAAGATTTTCTATATATATATATATATATATATATTATATATATATATATATAATATATATATATATATATATATATATATATATATATATTTCAATTGGTATCAAAAACATACAATGTGTCATTTTCTATTGGTATCAAAATTTACAAGATTTTTTTTAAATTGGTATCAAGATATTTTCATATTGGTTTCTTTTAGTATCTAAAAATTTTTGTTTACTTTCAATTGATATATTAAAAATGTTTTGTTTATTTTCTATTGGTATCATAAATTGGTATCATGATGTTTCGATATATACCTTCGTACTAAATTGATATATTTTTCTATTGGTATCATAATGTTTTGATTTGTATTGCTTATATGCAAGGGATGCTTAACATCTTCTCTATATATAGATTCATGTTGAGTGTAAGTCATATTGAAGTGATTGACCTTTCTTTCGAATGTAGTACACGTGTGTAGTAGGAGCTTCACATCTCCTTTTATACATTACATATTATGCTTAATGTGGTTAGGGCTTAGTCATCTCTTTTCATATAAATGCATGTATACAGGGGGAATTAACTTAACGTCTCTCTTCTTCATGAATATATATCGCATATATATCTTTATTGTTTAATTTATTTTCACTCCTTTGTTGATGATTGACAAAAGGGGGGAGAGAAATTCGGAGAATGTTTTTGAGTTTATATGCATGTTTAGAAATTCAGAGAATGATTTTGAGTTTATATGCATGTTTACTTACAATTGATATCATATATGTCTTTATGAATATATTCGTCTCTCTTCTTCGTGAATATATATCGCATATATATCTTTATTGTTTGATTTGTTTTCACCCCTTTGTTGATGATTGACAAAAAAGGGGAGAGAAATTCGGAGAATGTTTTTGAGTTTATATGCATGTTTAGAAATTCGGAGAATGATTTTGAGTTTATATGCATGTTTACTTACAATTGATATCATATATGCATGTTTATTTTTACAATTGATATCGAGCATAAATGTTTTTGTTTATGCAAAGGGGAGAAGTATTCTTCACTTATGCGTGTTTATGTTGAACATTCATTACATATCTTTATGTTTATTGATATGCATGAGTTAAGGGGGAGCTTCTATGAAGCTTAACTATAATCCATACATATACAACTTCATAAGTTTTGTCATCATCAAAAAGGGGGAGATTGTTGGCCCAGAGGCCTTTCACTCTAGTTTTGATGATGATTAACTCATGTAGTTATAGCTTACTAATAATCTTGTGATATTTAGTGTCAGATATTTGATCAAGATATTAGTACGTGATTAGCTTTAGCAAAGGTATTTTGGAGTTTTCACATGTTGATTTAAGAGCTCGCGCGTCAAGATCGCACATTGCACTCGGTTGGAGTCAAGCTCGGTGAATCACGTTTGGATCGAGTCAGCTTGGAGACAAGAAGACCTCAGTTTGTTTAGTTTAGATTGTTTAGATCATTGTAAAGATTAGATAGTATTGATATACTCAAGTTCACACACACAAGTTTAAAGTTTATTTGGTTTTGGTTTTTCGGTTTAACTGATATTGAATTTCATGTCAAAAACATAAATATAAATCTTTATATGTATATTAGATTTTATCCATATACAATATGCTTCAAAGTTGTTTCAATACCATATTTTTGTATTTACATAAGTTTTGGAGAAAACGGTTTTCCATTTCAAAAATTCAAAGTTTGGAAAATACGGATTTTGTATTTAAGGCAAATTTTCATATCACAAAAATGGTTCAAATAGTTTGTAATATGTGTTGAATTTTAGTCACACATATTTGTATTTCAAACATAATAAAAGAACTTATTTTTGTGAAATTTATGTGATTTTATAGGATTTTATGGAAGTTAAACTACCTAAGTTTTTATCCCTAAAAATTTGACCTGGCCTTCTGCCGGTCGACCGGACAGTCGACCGAAGCAGAAGTCGGTCGATCGGTACAGTCGACTGACGTGCACAAACGTGCACGGTTGTTTTGGCTGGAAGGCCGGTCGACCGGATCGGTCGACCGCCAGAGAGCTTCTGCTTTCTTGAAATAGCCCCTGTCGACCGCCCCGGTCAACCGGCAGAGAGCTCTGCTCTCTGTTTCCAGGTCCCGGTCGATCGGTGGCACAACAGTCATAAAAATGACCGTTGGCTGGTCGACCGCCCGGTCCGGAAGGGCAGAATTGCCCTTTGCTGCTGCCAACGGGCAGATTTGTTATTGGGGTATAAATACCCACTTCTTTGGGCTGTTTTAAATAACAATTTTAAGAGCAAATTTTCTCATCTTTAGAAGTGTTTGAGCTACAAATTTTAAAAGAGTTTTTGATTTTAAAAGATCAATCTTTATTTGTTTTAAAGGGTTGGAAAAATCAAGGAAAAAGAAAGTCTTTGGAATGTTGTTTTGATCTTCATTTATATTTCAATTTAGAGTTTTTCCCAAGAGTTTTTCTCTGTGATTTTAATTTTCAAACTATTTGTTTTTCTCACACTTGAGCTATCTATCTATCCTATCTAAGAGGATCTATTTTTGTGGGAAATTAGTTTGTGGTGGTTGATACCACCAAGTGTTGTAAACCCTCCTTACTTTGTGATATCCCTCTAGTGAGAGGTGATTGTGTTGTTATCCCTCTAGTGAGAGGTGATTGTAGAGGTTGTGTTAGTATCCCTCTTCGTGAAGAGGTGATTGTTGGAGTTGTGGCTTTGAGCCTTATCCCTCTTGTGTGAGGTTGATAGTTGTTTGGCTAAGTGTCCATCCCTCTAAGTATAGAGGTGATTTGTGCTGTGCCTTACCTCTTGTGTAGAGGTTGTATTGTTGGAGAGAGGAGTTGTGTACTCCCGGTTTGTATTACCCAAATCCTCAGTGGAGGTTCCCTGTGTGAACGATATAGTGAAATTCTTCTGTGTGAAGGCGGGGACATAGAGTAGTGGCTCGAACCTCGAAACATATCTTGGCGTTTGCGTTTGATCCACTATCTCTAAACTCTCTCTCTCTTATTTTTTGCATTGCATAATATTATTCATATCATATATATGCTTGGGTTTGTTTATGTGTCATACTTGTGTTAAATGAAGAGGGCTTCATATAGCACCTTAACTCTTATTCAGATGAATCAAGAGGAGTTAATCCAGAGCCCTTCACCGGTAATTCGGCAACTCTTTGTGGTTACACTAAGTGTGTTGCAATTAGTTTTTAAATTTCGCATTATTTGTTATTAGATTCGCCATACACCTATTCAACCCCCCTCTAGGTGTACTTTCAATATCAACAGTTCACATGTCCAGTAACGAGAATATCAATATCAGTACGGGAAACAATCGTGTAACGGGAATACATGAATATCCATGAGCAATAATTCATGTAACATATACAGTGATCCATGCAACAGGAATACAGAGACAACCATTACATGTATACTGGTGAATCTATGTAACAGTGGTATAAACATGGAATAATAGCGTATAAAGTATCCGTGTAACGGTATCTAGTGTAATAGCGTATCCATGAATCAGTAACTCAGGAACATGCAATAATAGTGTCGTGTGTACAATATATGTGTAACAGTGATACTTGTACATGAAATAATAGTATCTAGTGTAATGGGTAATACACTGTCCAATGAACTAGAATGTTCATGTAACGATAATACGGGTACATGTAGTAATGATGTCCAGTGTGAGATATCCCAAAAATACCAGTACGTAGATAATCGAGTATCAGATATCCCTATTTGCAATAACGATTACAATATTATTGATATGATCAAGATCACAAAATTATTACATATATTTATCGAGTTTGCAAGTTAAAAATTTTGGAACGATACTGGCGACACCAGTTTGGTCAGATTTTTCATAAATTTAGCAAAATTCTCAAAATACCAGTACGTAGATAATATGATTTTAAGACAACACTGTGAAAGCAGATTCCAGAAACTCAACTCTGTTTGAGAATTAAAAATCATAAAGCCAATTATTGGTATCGGTTGACACCAACTGTGGAGATTTTCCAAGATAATCAGAAAAATTTCAAAAATTCTGAAAAATCTAAAATATTAGAAAATAATATTTGAAACTGAAATCGGCTCACTCTGACTACCAAGAAGGTCAAATTAACTTTGTACGCCGTATCAAGTACTGATATTGTGATACGTACATTAAGGATCAGGGGGTTACACGACGCGAGTGGGATCGTTCCATTAGAGATGAGGGAAGAGAGGGAAATTGACGAGGGAAAAGGGAGGGAATTCCAAAGAGCTCATAGATGAAAGAAGAAAGAGAAGGAATTTTTAGATCCTGAGTTACGGATTGAGGTGCAGAGTAGTGACGTGGCAGACACAAAGAAAAAAGATGGTTCATTTTTAGAACTGATATGTTAAGTCTTTTTTATTTACAAAAGTGTATTACGTCGGTTCTTTACTAACCGACATGGATTCTCTGTTCATTTTTTTTCGAAAAATCACCGATCCTATCATACATTCGTTTTATTTTCAAAATTGCCACCTCATTTTGATTCACATGGTTACGTATGGCAACCGACGTAAATTGGGCGACGTAAAATCTCAAAACTATAGTAGTGTAAAATCTTAAATATTCATTTTCTTTTGAAAGAATGGGAGGCTAGCATGTATGGATATTCTACTTGTACAACACTCCTCAAATGGAAAATTAGTGGTTAGAATTATATGTAGATCCATGTTTAAAACTCGTTATTACACATGTTTTGATTTATTTGCTTTTATTTCTTTCCCATCGAATATTACCTTGAAATCTTAGGGTGGGCGTGCCTATCAAATATTAGCTTGTAATCTTTCGGGTGGGGGATGGGTGCTTATAATAGCCTCAGCAAATTAAAGGACTTAATTCCACAAACTACAAGGAACTTTTTACGGATTTTCAAAAAACTCGCATAAATTTTGAAAATTGCAATAATTATCATGAATTATGTCTTTTCGTGATAGTTTTGTGAAAGTTTTAAAAATTTTTATGAAATTTTATGGTAGTTTCTGGAGGTGAGCAGAGCTCTGGTCCAACCGAACTGGATTGAATTTTCGAACCAAACCGATTAGTTCGGTTCGGTTTTGAATAACAATTCGGTTCGGTCCGGACGGTTTCATAAGGAGGGAAAAAATAGTTCGGTTCGGTTCGGTTGTCGGTTCACAATGAACAACAAATATAAATGATATTTGTGCTCAGATTGAACCGAACCGGGTCAAATCGAGCCAAATTGACTGAACCTTTCGGTTAAAATTCAGTTCTGCATCTAGTTCGGTTTGGTTTCAAAATTGTTCGTTTTTGTTTCGGTTTTGCAAAAAAAGTTGCAAAAAACGAACCGATCGAAGCGATGCTCACCCAGTTTCTTAGTTAGATTGGTTTTTGAAATTAGGTGAAAATTCATCTTAATTTTTCTAAAATTAAGCCCAAACTAAAGTAGGGCTTGAACCTCTTTTCATCATTATTAACAGAAAAATATAAAGTGTGATATAAATTAATTCAAAAGGCAACCATTATTGTGCCTTTCTATAGTTTGTCTCGTTGCATCTATGGCCTTTTTACCGTGGAAGCAAAAATAAATAATTCCAATTGGCATCCAAAAGTAGTTTGTAAACGTATGCTACAATTAAATTATTGCATAACACGCCCACCTACTACCAATGACTACTACCAATGATATTGACATGAAAGAATGCTTAACAAAAACAAATGGATAATTGAGAAATTTAATGTAATTAGGCGGTGAGTGACCTCTTACACCATCAACATATTTCAATTTTTAATTTATACTCCAATAAACCTATGGAAATAAGTGCGTGCACTTCTCAAGTTACTTTTTCTAATAATTAATTAAATAGTTTGATATCCAAATAACCAACCTTTTGAATTGGAGGGTGAGATGGCATGTGTCACCAACCATGCCTTGTCTTTGTATATTTTTTTATCGAAATTTATATGTGTGTGTGTGAGAAAAATGTATTTCAGCCGCCAGCCGCAGACTCTCTCAACTGGCGCTTCAATATGATCGCAGCTGACTGTGACAGTCACAGTCCACTGCGACACGGTCGCAGTCCTAAAAAATCATATATTTTCAGTGTAATTAGGACTGAGACCATGGTAGCAGTCCTTAGAAAAAGACTTCTACCATGGTCGCAGTCCTCAGGAAAGACTGCGACTATGGTAGCGATCCTCAGAAAACATTGTTACCATGATAGCAGTCCTCTAAAAAACTGCGACTTGATCACAGTCCTCACAAAAAACTACGACCATGGGAGCAGCGCTCAAAATTGTGACTAAAATTTAGCTACGTTGTGCCAGCTGAAAGAGTCTCTCAGCTGGCCGCTGAGGTACAGATATCTCTCTCTCTCTCTCTCTCTCTCTCTCTATATATATATATATATATGTGTATATATATATATAATATATGTGTATATATATATATATATATATATATATATATATATATATATATATATGTATGTATGTATGTATGTGTGTGTGTACACACACATATAAGAATATATAGAATATAATTGATTATGGGAAACAACATGTGTCACCAACCATGCCTTGTCTTTAGATCAAAAATATTTAGTATAAGGTGTTTTTTGGGATGGGGAGTGAAGATTCGACTCAACTCTTATTGTCATGACGTGCTCTTGTATGCTGACCTATGACACCTATAAGTTCGAATAAGGACTTGTTTGGCAAGAAAAATTCAAGATAGATTTTTAACAAATAAAAAATTCTCAAAGAAAAAATGAGTCTGTTAGTTTTTTGGGCAGAAAACTGTCACACGCAGAGAAGAAATCAGTCCAGCTGATTTTCTGCAAAACAAAACACAATATGCTGAGAAAAGACATTGAGGCTCACAAATTCAAAGAAAATAGCAACTTTTCAGCTCATTTTCTAAAAACAGACAGGCTCTAATATAAAAAGGCAATTGCATAATTAGCGTTTCACATTTTATAAGCATTCTCAAAGCCTCTGGATCCTCTCATGGTTTATGCATTGGATGATCAATCTGCAATTTGGGCGTGTTTTGGTTGCAAGGAAGTGGGCGGAAGTAAGGAAATATGGAAGTATAATTGCTCACTTTCCTATCTATCCAAACACCGGAAAAGGAAAATAAGAAAACTCCTTTTCCTTTTCTCTTTTCTCTTTTACACAACCATTTCCTCACTTTCAGAGTGCTACAGTTAATTTTGTGGTTATGTAAATCTCATTTGTAATAAGTTATAACACAAACAGTTAATTTTTTGATCATGTAAATCTCACTTGCATTTTAATTACAGTCCATTTTTTATTTTTCTTAATTAATTTTTATTTTAATATTATTTTGCAGTCAATTTTGTGGTCAACTTTTTCACTTCCACTTCCACATTACCATCCAAACACCGAAAAAGACATAACATTTTTTTCAAACCACACTTCCCAACAACATCCAAATACCGGAAAACTTACTAACCAATTCTCAAATTTCAAAGGGAACTATTACCACTTCCTCACTTCCTCACTTCAAGTTTGAAAGCATTAGCAGTTCAAAGAATCCACGCCATAATGGGGATACTTGCTCTAGAAGTTTATCTTGCTAGTTTAAAGGCCTCCTTTTGTCGATAGCAATTGTAGTGGGCCACTTGCACTCATAGGGATTGGTGGTTAGACATTCACCACCATTTAGAGAGAAGGGAGATATTAAAAATCTCTCAATCGACAAATACTGAGTCCTCCCGCGCCTCACGAAGAGCAGTGTACATCCCAACTAACTAAGCATTGTCCTCCTGTGACACTACCGGTTAGTATTTTCCTTCTGTGACACTACCTTCACTTTTTCCAAAAGAAGGCACGCCTCAGATGGTCTATATGATCTATCACCCATTATGGGAAGAAGAAGAATGACATGAAGGAAAGGGGAAGACTGATTAGTACTGAGTTGGTTAGAATTAGTCTGCCTCCTCGAGATAAAGAAAGGTCTTTCAAGGCGGCTAATCTTTTGTCAATTCCATTTAGGAGGGGCCGCCAATCCGCTTTGGAGAGGGTGATTAGCGTAAGAGGGAGTCTGAGGTAGGAGAATGAAAACTTCCTATTTTGCAATGGAGCAAAACGGAGACCTTAGTCAATTCCATGCATGGGGGTCCAAGTAAATATATTGGCGACTCATGGAAGTTGATGGAAAGCCCAGAAAGTAGTTCAAAGATATATATCAGTATCTTGACCCGCTTGATGGAGATAATATCCGAATGTAGGAGAATGATAATATCATCAGCATATTGCAGGCATGAGATCACCGGGTTCCAAGGTCCAACTGATTGAACAAATCCGCCCTCATATGCTTGTTTTAGAATGCATGATAGTACACTACCCAACGAATAAATAGATACGGTGAGAGGAGATCATCTTGCCTTAACCCATATTTACATCTCAAGGGCGCACCGGGCAAACCATTGACAAGGACAGAAGAGAACCTGGAACTAAGTAAAAATTGTATCTAGCCATGCCATCTATCAGCAAAGCCCCGAGCTTGAAGTGCTTTGAGAAGAAAAGATCAATCAATTGTATCAAAAGCTTTTGAGAAATCCAACTTAAGAAAAAATGTTGATCAATTGTATTTAGTCCATGCTGACATAATCTCTGGGGTAGAGGCCACACTATCTGGAATCGATCATCCTTGGAGGAAAGCAGTTGAGATGGGTTCAATTAACTTTGTGATCATATTCTTGAGTCTACAAGCAAAGACCTTGGAGATGATTTCTAGAATGTCATTTATCAAACTAATTCGTTTATATACACCAAGACGCCTAGCTCCTACCATCTTGGGCACCGGAGCAATATAGGTTGTGTTGAAACGAGTTAGATCAACGTTACTATTGTAAAAGGCTTGAAAAAAGTCCATGAAGTCTTGTCGAATTATCTGCCAGAAATACTGATAAAAATCTCATGTTAAATCCATCAGGGCCTGGTGCTTTATCAGCTCCCAATGGGTACATTGCACTTCAGATTTCATCTTCAGTGAAGGTCTCTCTAGGTCTAAAACGAATGGTTGAGATTCAGCTGGATAATATTGCTCCCAATTGACTCCAATATTTAGGGAAGGAGCAGTGTTCCGAGTCGTTCATGAAAGAAGTTGAAAAAAGCATTAGAAATAGCATTATGATTAGATAATTTCTCCCCATTTACTTTCAACAGTGAAATGTGGTTCTTGCTTCTTCTTCTATTAGCCATGTGATGAAAAAGAAATTTGTGTTCCTTTCACCTTCTTTTAGCCATTGGATTCAGGCTCTTTGTGCCCACATGATTTCTTCAGTAGTTTGGATTTTCTCTAATTGCAAGATAAGCTGAGAAAAGATGATTACTCTCCATTACTGTAAGGGAATGGGTGTCACTCACAATTTGGAAGACTTGAATGGATGCAAGTAGCTGCCTCTTCACAGAGGTCACATGAGTAAAGTTTGGTTGAGTAAGAACTCCCCTACCAGTTCAACAGTTCATCAGTGTGGTTAAAAACATCATCACGCCACCCAATAAGTTGTCCACTTGATGCCTCAAGATAATTCAAGTGACACCAATTGTAATAAAAGAGCCTCCAACAGATTTAAGAAAAGGGTCTGAGGACAAAGTAGTTTTAGTTTCTTGAAGGAGGACAATGTCAATACAATACATTTTAAGAAAGTATCGGATACGATTTCACCATTAAGGACAACCTAGTCCTTTTACATTCCAAGATATGATTAACATAAGCAACAAAGTAACAATCCAAAAGTAGAATCAAAAGTAAAAGAGATCAGGTCACCTCAGTGGCACTGCACTTGGTGGCTCTATCTTGGTCCATCTTCCTAGGACTGTCCGCAACACCAGCTCCTGAGGTCCCCAGTGAGGTACCATATGGTATAGCGATTTCCCTAATTTAGTCATCTGTAATCCCTTTGTAGGGGTCCGCAAACGGGATGTGCACGAAACTGAGTGGGCTAATCATAGGTACTGGTCGAGTAGTATTGTAGGTGGAAATATCTTCGAGATCTCTCACTCGTCCTCTCCTAGAGATTCAATCTGAAGTGTTCATCGGCTCTTCAGAACACATGTTACGCACATTCCTACAAATAACTTGAGGAATTATTTTATCTTCAATAAAGTGCATACAGTTGGGAGAGATAACCTGAAGTGGGCGAGTCGTGGCTGTGGTAGATACCACCAAAGTGATGCCGGGGTGGGTGGGATGCATCTGACAGATGAGGATAGTGGACTTAGAGTCCCTTGAGGCAGGAGCAGGCGAAGATATGCCGACACAAGTTGGGGGTGGAGAGTGGCAAAGGCCACCATCAAGCACTACTTTGGCATTGACTCAAATTCCATAAAAATCATTTCTTTCTCTGAAGAGAAATAAAACAAGGTGTGTGTGTGTATATATAAAAATAAAGAACACGCACAAAAGAACGAAGCATTCGACAACGGGATGGTTGCACAGGATCGGCATTGAAGTCGGCAATCCGCTGAGGCTGTTCGGTGGCTTGCTCTGTGGGAGAGGAAGAGAGAGTTGTGGGGAGAGGAGAGAGGGAGAGAGAGCTGTGCTAGAGAAGAGAGAAGAGAGGGAGAGAGACTTAGTTGGGAGAGAGGGATATGAGGGTAGAATAGGGTTTTTAGGGGAAAAAAATTAAGTGGCAAGATGAGAGAGGTAATGTTGGAAATGTAGGGGTTACCTTTAACAGATTGGGTGGGTGCCTTGGTTGTTTGGTGCTTTAATCAAAAGTTTGGGTGCATTTATCCGCACTCGACATAAGGCAAATTCTTTCTAGTATAGGTTGGTCATTATGAACATTAAATACTAGAGGCCTTGCTTGGTTTGGATCGCCAAGGTCAAGTCATTACCTGTGAGAAAGGAATAAAGTAAAAATTTTAGGGGTATGTACACTAAAGGTAAGTACATATATTATATGTAATATTATTATTTTTAGATAAACTATGAGGTAAAAAAATCATGTTTTTTATTAATAAGAATTTAATGAAACATCCCCACGTTAGAAGGGCGCAAATATACATAGAAACACTCATATACAATTTGCTCCTTTCTTAAAAAAGGACAAAAATTGAAACCACCAGAACTCCTTCTCAATCGTGGCTTCTCCTCTATACTGAAAATGTGTCATCTACTACTTGAACCCGACCATCTCTTGGCTTGTTCTCCTGCCGCATCGTCACAACATATGCAGCTCAATCCGATCGTCCCATGACTGGAGCCCCACTATCGAAAGATGTGGCATTCTCCTTTACTGTACTTACAGTATCTGTAGCTCAGTATCAACTGTAACGCCCCGATCCCGCAGGTACGGGGACGTTATGGCGACGTACATACGTAAGACGGAAAACCCTACGTACGTACGCTAAGCCTCAGTACAGTAAAGAATCTCCATATATACCTGAGTTCCAGCATGGAATAAGTACAAGAATACCTGCAGAAGAGGTTAGCGATCATAACGGATATGAAAAGATGGACAAATAATATAAAAGAAATAAATCGCTAAGATACCTATTGATAGTCCCGATGAGGAATCTCTCATGTGACTCCAAAGCACTCTCTGAAGCTACGGTAACTCGGATCTCCAACCTGGGCATGCAAACCCAGGGTCGTCAGAAAGCGACCTAGTGAGTGGTAAAATGAAGGAGGTAGTAATAGATACAATAGTACTACAAGCACGATAATAATATATAGTACATGAGGTTGGACTAGTGATACCATATAATAAGGATATATAAACAGTAGAAATAGATAAACATGAAAGCAGTGCAGATATATAAACATGTCATCTTTTAATTCCATCACTACCTAGCCGGTTATCATCGGGTCATGTCTATAGTCGTGTCCAGTTTATCGAATAAATGGTGACGTGATAGACGTGTACAGGCAGATGGGCCTATGCAATGTAATCACTATACGGTGTGGTGTATATACAGTAATGATGTCTGCTATACAGAAAGCATAATATATGCAATGCAGAACATGCGTCGTATGCCATCACAGAAAGTATAACATATGCCAGGTAAAGTAACAAGTATACAGGTAACAGGATATCGGATAAAGTAGCATGAATAATAACAAGATAGCATATATGTACCAGGCATATCATGTGTTTTATACAATAGTAGCAATCAGTACCACCTGGTATTACAATCACTCTCTTCCAGTGTCCCATACCACTGGCAGTTCATACTGGAGCCCGCACTCCAGTCGAACCCATCCGGACATGGCCTACGGTACCATTATCCAAACGAGAGAGTGATCAAATAACAAGTGTTCCCGACGTCACTATTGTGTATACTGTTTTATTAGGTTAATTGGAAACCCATGGTCGAGGAGTTCTTATCGGGTGGGTGTATCCCGTACATACCCGGGACAACGGCCTTATCAGATCCCTGGTTGCTGAGACCAGGGCCAGCCCGCTAGAGCTGTAACATGTAACGGGAATCTCAATGAGCTAAAACAATAACGGGATGCTCATGAGTAACAGATGGTAGCCAGCACTACCCCGTCCCCTGCAGTGGGACGAACAATGGATCCAGACATCCACCCGATATGATCTAATCAACCGTCAAGTCTCCCCCATACCCAAGTTATCATTATTATCTGATATGTCAAGTATACAATGTTACAAGGACAAATACATGATACGGGTTACATGATAACTGGACCTGAGTTCTGTTGATAGCATAGAACAATATAACGGAACAATATAACAGGAACAATATAACGGGAAACGGGAACAACATAATACGGGAATAATATAACGGAAACAATAGATGTGGGATTCCACACATCGCATATCAACAGCTCTCATGTCCAGTATCGGGAATATCCGTATCAGTAACAGGAATCAATCATATAACATGACTACGGTACCATGGAACAATAATACATGTAGTATGAACGGGAATCCATATGACAAGAATAAAGAAACCATATATGCATGTGTAACAGTGATATGTCGAGAATCCATGTAACGATGATAACAATATATTTCATAACGGTATCCATGAAGTGGTGCAGTGATATATCGGTAGGGCATGACTACGAAATAAGAATGTGACGTCTCATGTAATCACAATGGTCCGTGTCTAATCTCATGCAAAGTGAACTACAGTATCCGTGTAATGTTGATAACAATAATATGAAATGCGGTACTTATCCGTGTACTAGTGGAACATAGATGTGTAGCCATAATCCGTGTACCATATCTGCGTAGCACTAGTACATGTAATAACGGTAGTCCGTGTATCATGTAATACCATGTCCTGTGAATTACAGTAACGGTGTCTAGCATGCATGTCTAGTGACAGTGTAGTGTCATAGCGTATCTGTGGATAAGTATACATGTACCGTAACGGTGATATAATACATGTCATAATAGTGTCCAAGAATATGGTGAAATAGTGGCCCGCATGTCAGTGGTACACGAACATGACCTAATAGACATCCAGTGTCACACTCAACGTTATTCTAAGTACAGTGTTTATTACAATGTTTTAATATTGTTTACAATTTCTTTTATCGGTAATCATGTCTTATGTAAATAAAGCAACCAAGTTCAATTAATATACTAAAAAGATAATTTATAAAATAAAAATACTCACAAACTAGCCATAAGATGGTAGCTCTCTTCCCCACGATTGCAACGGATCCAGAATCGCCCGAATCGGAATCCGGATGCTCCAGATATCGCCCGAATACTAAATCATACGAAAAGGGTTAATTATGTAAATAAAATATTAAATGCAAATATGGAAATGTCCAGGGGGTTTTCTGTAAATATACCTTTCTTGGGTTTCGGAGCGGGTTTGGCTCATAACGGGTCAGGTCCAGATCCACAATCCAAACCCAATGACTTAAGTGATTGGGTAACGGGTTATTGGGTTTCTGAGTTTAACCCTTAACCCACAAAATGGGTTAATGGGTTTGGGTTCCAACTCAAACCCATTAAGGGAATAAAGAGGAGGAGCAGCAGCTTACTGCTGCTGCTGACTCTTGCGCGGCCGGCCGGCCAGCGCAGCTGGCCGGCGGCTACTGGGGCCCGCCGGCGGCGATCCCGGCCGCCGGCGGCGCGGCCGTCAGGCTAGGAAAGAGGGTGCGAAAGAGAGATGGAGAGAGAGGGGGAGGGGTTAAGGATGGGAAGAAGGAAACAAGGGGAGGAAGAGGGGGGCGGCGCCTGGAGGGGCGCCGGGCGCCGGCGTTGCGCCGGGCCGAGAGCGGCAACCCCTGGCGGGGCGCCCACGGCGCCAGCGGCGCCTGGCCACGGGGGAGCGGCGGTGGCACGCCGGCCACCGGCCGCGGACATGAGTTCGAGCTCCACCGAAAGGGGGAGAGAGAGAGGAAGAGAGAAATAGAGAGAGGAGGGAGAAATTAGAGAGAGAGAGAGGTGGTAGTGAGAGAGAGTTTTTATGAATTAGAGAGAGAGGGATTTTTATAAGAGGGAAAGAAAAGAGAGAAAAGGCGGTGGTGAGGGGTCAAAGGCGGTGGGAACGGCTTGGGGAAGAAGAAAGGGGAAAGAAAAGGAAAGGAAAGAATTTAAAGAAGTAAAATAATATTATTTAATCCGGCCCAAAATTCGACTAGTTCCGAACGGTGCCCAAAAATTATAAAAAATAGAGAATATTATGATGATACGTAATATGAAAACGGTTTATAGAAATTCAATCCGGTTTGCCAATTAAAAATCCCGGAGTGTCTCGCCGATACTGGGCGACACCGGTTTGGCCAGATTTTTGATAAATTCAGAAAAATCCCCAAAAATACCCTAGCATAGATAACGCGATTCTAAGTCACATGATGAAAGAGGATCCTCAAAATACAACTCCGTTTGTGAAATAAAAATCAGAAGGTCGGTTATCGGTATCGAGCGACACCAACTACGGAGATTTTCCAAAATAATCTAGAAAAATTCCAGAAAATCCTGAAAAATCTACAATATTAGGAAATGATTTTTAAAATGAAAATCAACTCAATCGGACTACCACAGAGGTCAAATCAATTTTGTACATCGTATCGCGTAACAATACGGTGATACGTACACCGGGGAGCAGGGGGTTACATCAACCATCCCTTGCCTGGTCACAATTTTTAAAGTTTTGATCCGGTAATTCTGTGACTAGCTTCCCCACTGTCGTTGTTGTGATATGCCCTACTACCACAGTTGCGGCATAAGATCCTGCCCTATTCAATCGGTCATCCCCTCAAAGAGAGCCATCCTTGGCCGACACCCCAAGTAAACTCTCATTGGCCCTTGCTTGGATCTTAGAGTTCTACGAAATCCCCAACTCTTGTCAGCTCAGTGTCATCTCCCTGGATCTCAAGTCCCCCATAGGATCTGTAGGCATAGCATCTGCTGGTAGGGTGATGCACCATCCTATGAAAGAGACAGTAGTTAGGATCATTTGTATGCCTCACTTCATTAGGTAGCCGAACTTCAGGTAACTTGAGCTTGTTACCCTTGTGTAGCAAATGGAAGATTGTTACCACCTCCTCATCTTTGAAGGAGTACACCTTTGACGAGAATTTAAATTCTTGATTGCCATTGGCGTTGCTCTTCTGCTTTGGTTGAGGTCTCTTTCCCCTTTTAGTTGAGAAGATTGCGTTATATCACACCCCTTGGTGCTGACTCCCCACTTGTTCTTAGGAGCAGAGGGCTCAAACTTCTTAGCGGATTTGTCGGTTATCTCAGCTTACTCAATAAGCTTCTTTCATATATGGGCTTTGACGGCTCCCATACGAACTTTCACTCTTTCGAGGAAGTTATGCCGGCATGTTGGAGTAACGGGTGATGGCATGCCAGCAGGGCACATGAGAGAGAGGTTGCGGACTCTCTTAATACATTCCTTCACAGATTCTCCTCCTTTCTAGACTGTTGAGAGGAGCTTGTCCATAGTCACCTCGGTCTCGTCCTCGTAGAATCGAAAGAGGAATCGGGTTTCTAGGTTAATCAAAGAATTGATAGAATCGCTGGTAGGCTCCTAAACCAATCAAAAGGTACACCCTTAAGGGAGCCGATGAACAGCCTAGCCATGATGATATCATATCTATCACATTACCGGTTTGAGACCAGAAGTAATAGATATGCTAGTTGGGTGTGTTGGCCCAAGGTTACAATCACCCTTGTTTAGTGTATTTTGATGATTACAAAACATATTAGTTATTTGTACTAATAACAATTGTTGTTTAAGTGTGTTTCAGTTTATTATCATACTAGAAGTACTCTCACTCAAATACAAGGTTTTTGGACTCAAGACAATTCAATTTGGGCTCAAGTTGCAATATTGAAGATCAAGTGAAGATAGCCCACCTTGAAGAATAGCTTTGAAGTCCTTTAAAAGTTTGTAAGTTTAGAATGTTAAGTTTGAATATAGGAAATTTGGCTCTAGGATTTGCACACACACTTGTTTCATGTATTTCCTATGTTTTGAAAATAGTTATTGAAAATGGTTATTTCTAAGTTTTATGCCTTAGTTTATATATACATGTACCAAAGCTTTATATCCTGAAAAACTTGTTTAAAACATGTGTATAAACTATTTTCTGCATAATACTTAGCTATATGTATTTTTAAAATATTTATCAAAATTTTTTCTAACTCAAAACAGCCCAGTTTTTCAGTTTCAGGCAACATCGGTCGACCGGCCCGGTCGACCGGCGCTGTGTCTGGACATGCACTGTTTGTGCATGTCCGTCGGTCGACCGGACCGGTCGACTGACGGAGAACATTCTGCTCTCGGGAATTTTCGGTCGACCGGACCGGTCGACCGGAAGAAGGAAACTGTGTTTCCTCCTTTTGGGTCGGTCGACCGGACCGGTCGACCGGGAGCCAACGGCTACTTCCAGCTAGGCTGGCGGTCGACCGGACCGGTCGACCGCCAAGCCTGCAACTTAGCAACGGCTCTTTCCTCTTTGGGATTTTTTGAAAATCTGTTTTCTTTTTCTGTTTTAACAGACTTTTGGAGAGTTGTTGGGGTGCTTTTGCAGGTTGAATTAGGTGAAAAGAAAATGTTTTTAACTTATTTTCAACCCTATAAATAGAGGAGAAGTCTCTCCTTCATATCACTTAGAAAAATTCCTCAAGTTTTGTTGTTTTCAAAAGAGAAAAGAAAAATTGTTTGAAGCTTTCAATTCCTACTCTTTCAAGATTGTTTTTCAGTTGTGTTTGATTCTCTATATCACTCTACAACTGAAGTTTTCTCACCACACTTCATAGAGCCAAAAATCCTATACTCATTCTATAGTGAAGTTGTAATTGAAGTGAGAGTGTTTGTAAAAGATTGAGAAAAAGTGTAGTGATCAAGTTGTGATCACTTTGTTCTTGTAATTCCTTCTTGTGGAGCAACCTCTTCGGTAGAGGTCCTTTGTACTTGGTGGAGCTCGGTGCTCGGTCTTTGGTAGACCAATTGTAAAGGCATCCTCGGTGGATAGTGGAAACCCTTCACGGAGGTGAAGGCGGGGACTAGAGCAAGTGTGCTCGAACCTCGAAACAAATCATCTTGTTTGCGATTGCCTTTGCGTTATTCTTGCTTTCAATTTCTCTTGCTTTATTTTGTCTTGAATTATTTGCTTGAGAACTAACCCTCTACTTGTGCAATCTTGTCTTGTTTACTTTACTTGCTATACTTGTTGTGTTACATTGTGTGCATCTCATTTCTCATCATCATACTTGGCATTGATCGATCACACCTCAATACAACACGATTGCATTGCGCACCTCTAACCCATATCTAGGGGAATTGGGAGGAAGGAGTTCAGAACCTCGCAAGGGGTATTCGGCTCTTAGTCGTGTTTTGAGAGATCATTGCATCACTCATTTAATTAAAGTTTAAAAAGATCATTAGATTAGCATTCACACCTATTCACCCCCCCTCTAGGTGTTTTTCAATTGGTATCAGAGCTTGGACTCTAGGATTTGGTTTAACCACCTTAGAGAAGATCCTAATTTGCTAATCATTTCATTCATATTCATATAGTAAAAATGGCCGATGGAATTAAAACCCCTCCTAAGTTTGATGGACTTAACTTTCCCATATGGAAAGTTAAGATGACCGTGTTTTTGCAATCTCTAGGTAGCCGAGTTGCAAAGGCCGTGACTAAGTCCTTTAGTGTACCCCCCGGTGACGAATCCACTTGGTCCGAAATAGAGACTAAGGAATTCGATGCCAATGCCAAAGCTCACTATGCACTTCTTCAAGCCCTAAATGATGATGACATAGCTAGGGTTATACATTGCAAATCCGCATTTGAGATTTGGTCACACTTGATAGTCACTCATGAGGGGACCTCACAAGTAAAGAAGGCTAAGATTGACCTTCTTCGGTCTCAATATGAAACATTTAGCATGCAAGACAATGAAACCATAGATGATATGGTTACAAGATTTACCAAGATTACTAATGGACTCTCTTCTTTAGGTGAAGATATCAACAATGATCAAAGAGTAAGGAAGATCATCCGGGCTCTTCCTCCTTCATGGGAAGTTAAAGCTACAACCTTGAAGGAACTCAACGACAATGAAGTGATGGAGCTCATAGGTCTCATTGGGAACCTCAAAACCCATGAGATGGAAAGGAAAGCAAGGGAGGACATAGCTCCTACCAAGAAGAAGACCATCGCCTTCAAGAGTCAAGCTACACACTCCGATGAAGATGATGAAGAAGAAGATGATGAGGAGCTCTCACTCCTTGTTAAGAATGTCCGGAGGATGTACAACAAGGCGAAGTACCAAGGTAGAAGGAGATGGCAAGGAGGCAAAGAAGAAAGAAAGATCATATGCTTCAATTGCCAAAAACCGGGACACATTGTGGCGGAGTGTCCGGAAAAAGCAAAGCCTTCCACTTCAAAGAAGCCTTACAAGAAGAAGGCTATGAAGGCAACTTGGGATTCAGAGACCGAATCCGAGGAAGAAATAGACACCGCTAACATGTGCTTCATGGCTAATGAAGGCACAAGCAAGGTAACCTCTTCCCCTTCTCATGATAATGAACTTTCTATGGATGTGTTAGAAGAGGCTTTTGTTGAGTTGTCACAAAACTATGATTTCTTAAAGAAAAAGTATATTAAAATGAAAAAGGAAAATGAATCTTTAAGTCTTCAAGTTTTTACTCTTACAAAAGAAAAGGATGAGTTGGTTTCCACTTTGGCCACTACCAAAAATGATTTTGAAAAATATAAGATCTCTTGCAAAGGTAAGGCCCCACTAATTGACTCAAATGAAGTTTCTATGCTTAAGGAAAGATTAGATTCATTAAGTGTTGTTTTGAAAGATTGTGAGTTTAACAAGAAGAAAATTGAGGCTATGTTTCCTAAGAAACAAGCCCCAAAGAAAAATGCTCATGCTCATGTTCATATTCATGCTACACAACCTAAACAACATGGCAAAACCCCAAAACATGCTCACACTACACATCATGCTTTCATGTATAGAAAAGTGCACTCATGTTCACATTGTGGGCGGAAAGGACACTTAGCTAATTTTTGTTATGATAGACTAAGTGTATCACATCATAATGTTTGGGTTCGTAACACTAACTTTCAAGGACCCAAGAAAGTTTGGGTACCAAAGTCAACAATTGTTTTAAATGATGTAGGTACTTTCCAAAGTCCAACGACGTAGAGGTTTGTGGTATCTTGATAGTGGTTGCTCAAGGCACATGACTTGGGACATCAACAACTTTGCAACCCTATCAAGATATCATGAAGGTGGCACCGTCACCTTCGGAGATGACGCCAAGGATAAAATCATCGGTATTGGTAATGTAAAACTTGGCACCTCTCCTTTAATTGAAAATGTAGTTTTGGTTGATGGCCTCAAGCATAATCTCTTGAGTGTTAGTCAACTTTGTGATGAAGGTTTTGATGTTGTTTTTGATAATGTTGCTTGTAAAGTTATTGATAGAATTTCTAATGTTTGTGTATTTTCCGGTTTTCGTGAAAGTAATGTTTATATGATTGATATGTTAAATATGTCTTGTAATATTACTTGTTTGAAAGCCCTCGATGATGACTCTTGGTTGTGGCATAGGAGATTAGGGCATATTTCTTTTGATCACATTTCTAGGTTAAACACAAAGGAAATGGTGAAAGGTATTCCTTATTTGAATTTTGAAAAGGACCGAGTTTGTGACGCATGTCAATTTGGGAAACAAACTAAGTCTTCTTTCAAGTCAATTAAGGATATCATGACATCACGTCCTTTGGAGTTAATCCATATGGATCTTTTTGGCCCTACACAAACCAAAAGTTTAAGTGGGAATAGATTTGCTTATGTTTTGGTTGATGATTTTTCAAGATTTACTTGGGTTTTCTTTCTTGAACATAAAAGCCAAGCATTTTCGTATTTCCAAATTTTTAAGAAAAGAGTTGAAAAAGAAAAAGATGTTTCGATTTTGAGAATAAGAAGTGATAGAGGAGGTGAATTCATTAACCAACCCTTTACCACTTTTTGTGATGAACATGGAATAAAGCATGAACTTTCTTGTCCTAGAACTCCACAACAAAATGGAGTAGTTGAACGGAAAAATAGAACATTACAAGAGATGGCTAGGACAATGCTAAGTGAATATGGTCTACCACATTATTTGTGGGCCGAGGCCGTAAATACATCATGCTACATATCAAATCGTGTTTTCTTGTGTAAAAATACAACTAAAACTTCTTTTGAAATGTATTTTTCTAGAAAACCTAATGTTTCCTATTTTAAAGTTTTTGGTTGCAAATGCTTTGTTTTAAACACAAAAGAGTTTTTAGGAAATTTGATCCTAAATCTTATGAGGCTATTTTTGTAGGTTACTCAAACACTAGTAAAGCTTATAGAGTTTTCATTAGATCATCTTTGACTATTGAAGAGTCTATTCATGTTAAGTTTGAGGAATCTAACAAGTTTGTTAAAAATGTTGTAGAAATAGATGCTTTGCATGAAGGCTTGGAGAAAGTCACCTTGGAGGATGCTTCTACCATGGGAGACAAGCCAAAGGATGATGATGGAAGTGAAGCCAAAGTGGAAGAGGCCCAAGGAAATGAACATCAAACAAATGAGGTGGAGCCTACTCAACCACTACCTAAGGATTGGAGATTCAATCCTCATCATCCCAAGGACCTCGTCATAGGTGAAGTATCAAAAGGGGTAACTACTCGCTCTAAAATTCAAGATTATTGTGGCCACTTTGCATTTTTTTCACACATAGAACCCAAAAATGTGCTCGAAGCCGAGGCCGATTCATATTGGTTGCTAGCCATGCAAGAGGAGCTCAATCAATTTGAGCGCAACCAAGTTTGGCACCTTGTTCCTAGGCCCCACGATAGACCAACAATTGGTACTAAGTGAATCTTTAAGAATAAGTTGGATGAATCGGGTAATGTAGTTAGAAACAAGGCTAGGTTAGTTGCCCAAGGTTACACTCAAATCGAAGGGATCGATTTTGAAGAAACCTTTGCACCCGTAGCACGGCTTGAAGCCATACGGATGACATTAGCATTTGCCTCATATAAAGATTTCAAATTATTTCAAATGGATGTTAAAAGTGCTTTTCTAAATGGATTTATTGAAGAGGAGGTGTATGTTGAACAACCCCCCGGGTTTGTTGATCCTACACATCCGGATTTTGTTTTTAAATTAGATAAAACTCTTTATGGTTTAAAACAAGCCCCTAGGGCTTGGTATGAAAGACTTTCCTCATTTTTGATTTCAAATGGTTTTAAGAAAGGTAAAATTGATACAACTTTATTTACAAAACATGTAGAAAATGACATTCTTATTGTGCAAATCTATGTTGATGATATTATTTTTGGTTCTACTAATGAATCTCTTTGCAAAGTTTTTGAGTCATGCATGAAGGATGAATTTGAAATGTCTATGATGGGGGAGCTCAACTATTTCCTTGGACTCCAAATCAAGCAAAGGAAGGATGGGATCTTCATCAATCAAGCCAAGTACACAAAGGAACTAATCAAAAGGTTTGGGCTTGAAGGATCAAGAGTAAGCAAAACTCCCATGGCAACAACTACAAAGCTTGACAAGGATGAACAAGGTAAAAGTGTAGACATTAAACTTTATAGAAGCATGATTGGTAGCTTGCTTTATTTGACGGCTAGTAGGCCGGATATTATGTTTTCCGTTTGTCTTTGTGCACGTTTTCAATCTTGTCCTAAAGAATCTCACATAATAGCGGTTAAACGCATAATTAGATACCTTAAGGGCACTATTGAAATGGGTTTGTGGTATCCTAAAACCGGATTATTTGAAATGAAGAGTTTTTCGGATGCCGACTATGCGGGTTGTAGGGTAGATAGGAAGAGCACAAGTGGAACATGTCAATTCTTAGGTAATTGTCTTGTATCTTGGTCTTCCAAAAAGCAAAATTCGGTAGCCCTATCAACCGCCGAGGCGGAGTATGTTGCGGCCGGAGCTTGTTGTGCACAAGTTCTTTGGATGAAACATACTCTCCTTGACTATGATTTACACTTTGATCATGTTAAAATATTTTGTGATAATACTAGTACTATTCACATGACAAAGAATGCAAATCAACATAGTAAAACCAAACACATTGACATTAGGTATCACTTTCTTAGAGATCATTATGAGAAAGGTGATATTGTTATTGAATATGTTTCTACCGATTTTCAACTTGCCGATATTTTCACTAAACCTTTAGATTATGCTAGATTTTCGTTTATTTGTGGTGAGTTGAATGTTTGTATTATAGATTCTTAAAATTAAAATTTTGTTTTAACCCTTTTTGATGTATGACAAAAAGGGGGAGAATAATAATAATAAGTAAGTTTGTTGATATTTGAAAAATAAGTATTTAAGTTTAAACTTTCTAAGTTTGATACTATTTGAGTTTCATTTCATGAAGAAAAGAAAGTTTGTGTTTATTTGAGTTTTTGGACAAAAACTATTGTGTTTGTTAAATGCTTTATGTATGCTTACATAGCTTTTCATATTCATGATAAATGCATAGCATTGTTTGAGGGGGAGCTTTCCAAGCTTTTCCTTCTTTATTTGTTTCAATAACTTATATGTTTTGTCATCATCAAAAAGGGGGAGATTGTTGGCCCAAGGTTACAATCACCCTTGTTTAGTGTATTTTGATGATTACAAAACATATTAGTTATTTGTACTAATAACAATTGTTGTTTAAGTGTGTTTCAGGTTTATTATCATACTAGAAGTACTCTCACTCAAATACAAGGTTTTTGGACTCAAGACAATTCAATTTGGGCTCAAGTTGCAATATTGAAGATCAAGTGAAGATAGCCCACCTTGAAGAATAGCTTTGAAGTCCTTTAAAAGTTTGTAAGTTTAGAATGTTAAAGTTTGAATATAGGAAATTTGGCTCTAGGATTTGCACACACACTTGTTTCATGTATTTCCTATGTTTTGAAAATAGTTATTGAAAATGGTTATTTCTAAGTTTTATGCCTTAGTTTATATATACATGTACCAAAGCTTTATATCCTGAAAAACTTGTTTAAAACATGTGTATAAACTATTTTCTGCATAATACTTAGCTATATGTATTTTTAAAATATTTATCAAAATTTTTTCTAACTCAAAACAGCCCAGTTTTTCAGTTTCAGGCAACATCGGTCGACCGGCCCGGTCGACCGGCGCTGCGTCTGGACATGCACTGTTTGTGCATGTCCGTCGGTCGACCGGACCGGTCGACTGACGGAGAACATTCTGCTCTCGGGAATTTTCGGTCGACCGGACCGGTCGACCGGAAGAAGGAAACTGTGTTTCCTCCTTTTGGGTCGGTCGACCGGACCGGTCGACCGGGAGCCAACGGCTACTTCCAGCTAGGCTGGCGGTCGACCGGACCGGTCGACCGCCAAGCCTGCAACTTAGCAACGGCTCTTTCCTCTTTGGGATTTTCTGAAAATCTGTTTTCTTTTTCTGTTTTAACAGACTTTTGGAGAGTTGTTGGGGTGCTTTTGCAGGTTGAATTAGGTGAAAAGAAAATGTTTTTAACTTATTTTCAACCCTATAAATAGAGGAGAAGTCTCTCCTTCATATCACTTAGAAAAATTCCTCAAGTTTTGTTGTTTTCAAAAGAGAAAAGAAAAATTGTTTGAAGCTTTCAATTCCTACTCTTTCAAGATTGCTTTTCAGTTGTGTTTGATTCTCTATATCACTCTACAACTGAAGTTTTCTCACCACACTTCATAGAGCCAAAAATCCTATACTCATTCTATAGTGAAGTTGTAATTGAAGTGAGAGTGTTTGTAAAAGATTGAGAAAAAGTGTAGTGATCAAGTTGTGATCACTTTGTTCTTGTAATTCCTTCTTGTGGAGCAACCTCTTCGGTAGAGGTCCTTTGTACTTGGTGGAGCTCGGTGCTCGGTCTTCGGTAGACCAATTGTAAAGGCATCCTCGGTGGATAGTGGAAACCCTTCACGGAGGTGAAGGCGGGGACTAGAGCAAGTGTGCTCGAACCTCGAAACAAATCATCTTGTTTGCGATTGCCTTTGCGTTATTCTTGCTTTCAATTTCTCTTGCTTTATTTTGTCTTGAATTATTTGCTTGAGAACTAACCCTCTACTTGTGCAATCTTGTCTTATTTACTTTACTTGCTATACTTGTTGTGTTACATTGTGTGCATCTCATTTCTCATCATCATACTTGGCATTGATCGATCACACCTCAATACAACACGATTGCATTGCGCACCTCTAACCCATATCTAGGGGAATTGGGAGGAAGGAGTTCAGAACCTCGCAAGGGGTATTCGGCTCTTAGTCGTGTTTTGAGAGATCGTTGCATCACTCATTTAATTAAAGTTTAAAAAGATCATTAGATTAGCATTCACACCTATTCACCCCCCCTCTAGGTGTTTTTCAGGGTGAGCTCTTGCCATCGTACGTGTGCAACGTAGGTGGCTTGAACTTTGGTGGATATGGAACAGAATCCCATTCTAACGGCTAAGGATGAGTCATCCCTACCTTCTTCAGTTTATCCTCTCGGTTAGGGATGTAATCTGAACTTAGATGTCTTTAATGACCTCGGCATCGATTTAGGAGCTTTCCTTCGACCTCTCAGTCTTAGGATGTTTATCGTCATTATGCTTCTCGTCATTATGATGCTACTGGTGTCATTGGTATTCCGATTGACCAAGAGTTGATCTAACATCTGCTAGATGTTGTCCAAAGTTTCCTGCTGAGCCCTGGAAGTCTGCTCTTGTGCCTCCATTCATTGACGAAGATCATTACCATTATTGTCAACATGTTAGCAGATACGAGTCCCGTTCGTACCGAACTGATGGTGGCTGATGAAGCGTATTCACTAGGCTCCTCCTCCTCATCAAACTATTAGAAAAGGTTTCTCAATGGTGTAGGTGACACAACTCCGGTTGATGAAAAAGGTTGTCCGGAGTTGTAGGGTATTGTTACCATGGAGCGAGTAGCTTGGAAGGCACCCTCTTGTTCTACGAGAACCTGACTCAAATCGGGGCTACAATCGGAGTCCGGGGAACTAGCTAGAGGAGTAAAGGTTCCTCGTCTCTGTCATCGGGATAGAAATAGATCCCTACGTCTGCTTGTTATGTTGACAGAGACGGCTGCAATATAGACCACTTTTGTTGCCTTTTTCCTCCGGGACCCAGGCTTCTTAAAAATTTGGGCTGACGACCAGTTGAATATCAATTGCTGGCTTGGAGGGAAAGTTAATGGGATGGTTCCCAAATAGAAATAGACGCAGTGGATCATCACAAGTTTTCACACTGCTTGTCCGGACTTGGATGGCGAGATGTGAACAGGTTTCTCAGAGTTAAGCTTTCGCTTGTTGCTCAAATAGTCTCTCAAGTTCGCGTTAACCGGACCTAACCGATCCATCACAGAGACTCTACGGGATTGGAAGTTAGTCTCCTTGGCTCAAAAGCTTTAGACTTAGCCTTAAAAGCTTTTTTTTGTAGGCGAGCTAGGATAGTTTCGCCTGAAAGAGTAGCTTCGCAAGGCGAATCAATTTTACCTCTGCCCTTGGAGGCGAGCTTATCTTTGTTGCGCATAGTTTTTCCTTCAAGCGAAACTAAAAGCACCCAATGGCGCTTTATCTCTAGCCTCGCGGCAGAGATCCTTAGCACTTGGTGCTGTAAATGAGAGCGACGTTGAATCAGCAATGCTATTAGCACACAAAGGTGCTTTGGTCTTAGCCTGATAGGCAAGGTTGCTCTGTAAAGAGTTGAATTAGCTTCGCGTGATGAAGCTATCTGAGCACTCAGTCTTTGATACTGCTGCAAACGACTGTCCTAGCACTACCCAACAGTGCTGATGATGTAAGCGGGGCTATAGTAACCTCGCTTTTAGTACAAAATGCTTTAGCCTTAGCCTCGCGGGACAGGCGAAGCTTAGTTCTGCGAGGAGTTGAGATAGTCTTGTGATCCAAGACTATCTTAATAGAAGGGCTGGTGGATTTTGCAACCCACATAACCTTTGAAGAGGTTGTTTAAGGTTTACAGGGAACCTTTATAGCCTTGCACATAACGTTCATACGTTAGCGCGGGGCTAACTTAGCCTTTATTGAGACTATGATAGGCTCGCGTAGGGCCTGTTCAGCCTCGCGTGAGGTAGTGATAGGTTCACAAGGAAACTTAATAGTCTCAACAGAGACTTGCTTTTAAGAAGTAGCCAGAGGTGCTCTGGCAACACTAATCTTTCTGTGCTTGCGCACATGTAGGAGACTTGTGCTACCCTCGGAGAGGAGTTGTTCAAACCTCTCTTAGTCAAATGAATAACTAGGGTCTCTGCAGTAGACCCAACGTCACATTGCGACAATTGATTCTCAACAGTGGATAATGCACTTTCCAGCAGAGTAGCCATCTTGTTTTCTATTGATTATCAAAAGGGGAAACTTATAAAACTTTGAAAAGAAATTACAAGTAAAAAGAAATATTATAAGTATCTCTTCTGAGATTCTGGGGAAGTGTGTAGGTGGAAGTCTGATCAGCAGCGATCACTTTTTTCGTCGACGATGTGATTGATTGAGTCTTAAAGAATTCCTTCTCACTTGGTTCTGGAGATTTCTTGAGAGAGGAAGATCTTAGGGAATTGGTACCCTGAATTTAGAGAAATAATTCTCTGAATTTCTTAGAAGCGAAAGAGAGTTAACTCTGCCCCCAGCCCCTTGGTTGCTTGCTTGCTTTTACCTAGCCTTTTTGTAGCCTTCTCTTTTTCTGCCTTCTTTTGCCAGCCAATTCGCCCTGAGCTCATTCAAAGAATGAGTTATTTATAGGCTCTGAGGGGTGTAACCGTCCCTAAAAATTCAGTAAAGACTGATAAAAGTCACTTAGCCTCACGCCGGAGGCTATTTGAGCTTCGCGCGAGGCTATAAAGCCTTATGCGAAGATAGGTGTAAGCCTCATGCGAGGCTAGACAGGCTCACGCAAACCTAAAAAGGTCATTTGATCAAATTGTCTCCACTTAATGTGGAACGAAGTGGGCGGGTGCAACTGCCCACTTAAAGTGGCATTAACCCCACTAACGCAGTGGGGTTAGCCGACTAAAAACTAGGTCAAACATTGACCTGGCAAGCCCTCCCAAAGGGGCGCGGAAAGCTTCAAGGGAAGCTGGAATTAACTTCGCGCGAGGCTAGTATAGCTCTCAAGCGAAGCTGCAAGAAAGCTTTAAGCGAAGCTATAATTAGCTTCAAGTGAAGCTGAAAATTAGCTCTTTGCAAAGCTATGAAGAGTTTTAAACGAAGCTCATAAGAAAAGCTTCAGGAGAAGCAAATATTAACTTCAAGCGAAACTAAAGATTAGCTCTTTTGCAGAGCTGTGATGAGCTTCAAACGAAACTCTCAAGAGAAGTTTCAGGACAAGCTAATATCTTAGCCCTTCAACAAGGTTATAAAGCTTCAATCGAAGCTATCCTCTTGGGCCATGCTTAGGCCTCTTTACAAGTGATACTTAGCTTACTGTCTGCTTCATTGGGTCAGTAAGTTTCAAAACATCGCTTGGTCTATGAGGATGGGTATAACTTAGCTTTCAGCTTGTCCGCATCTTATCTTTTGTAAATGTCAACAAGTTTGGATGTCGTTCGGACCAGTTGAAGTACTACCTGGAGAGTTTGTCTTTTTAGAATGTCAGCATAACGAAAGAATCAGTCGCTCTGTGGACAGACCCGGCCTCCCCTTGGCCGGGTTTGGCCCTATGCTGTGCTCGTCGCACTCGCTCGATAGCAACCTCCTTTAGATCCACGCTCATTGATGCCTCAGCCACCGACGTTGAGCCCGACTCAGGCCCGGATCTAGCACCTCCCCTCGTTGCGCTCGTCAATGCCTCAGCACGCTCACTCGGCAACGACCTCCTTCATATTCGTGCTCGTTGAAACCTGAGCCATCCACGCCGAGCCCGACTCAGGCCCACATACGGTCCCTCCCCTCACCACTCAGAGCATTAAGTAGATTGAGTTTTCAAAATCAATGTCAGGATGCAAACATCAAAATCACACCTCCTATCAATTAACCAAAGATCAGTGGAGCAAGAAGCTTGCGTGCATAGCATAAGCATCAAAATTTGAACAATATCTCATTGAATGAGATTCCTTCTACTTTTGAGTTGGTTGATAAGATCTCCAAGCTGTGCCAGCCTGAAACTCAAAAGAATGCATTGATCTCCCAAAACTTGCTGGTGGTGGCCATCACTGTTGTGATTTCTTGAGATCCGGCCGGATCCGGCCACCCCTTCGCTGCATCTTCTTGGATTCGGCCGCCCCTTGATTGGATCTAGCCGGGTCTGAAGGTCATGGCCGGATCCAGCCACCCCAACAGAAAAAAGAAAAAGGAAAAGGAAAAGAAAAAAAAACGGGGATTTGGATCTTGCGAGGTGTTAGAGGGAGGGGAGGAGGAGAGGAGGCCGGCGGCAATCCTCCTCCTCCCCTGGAGATTAGATATAATCTTTGAGTGCAACGACAAACATATGAGCTACCAGAGAGAGAGCGCTCATATATAAGACGTGAATTCAGTGTTGCCAGAACAATCGTGTCCTCAAACTGGCAATAAAACACTAGCGAGGTTACTGAGACCTTATTTCCTTGTAGTGTTATATGGTGATGATTGTGCAATAGCTTTGTAATCTGAAGCAGCAAAGCCTGGCTTCAGAAACACGCAAACATTTCACCTGATAGCTTCATAGAATGTGAGTTCCATTTGCCGAAGATCTTCACCATATATATATGCAGCGTCTTTTGACTTCCCAACTCCTCTGACAGTCTGCAATCAATCTTGAGACCTGAGATGCTCATGGATCAGGACTACGAGGGGAGCGAGGGGTTGCCGTTTCGGTGCAGAATCTGATCTAGGGAGATTACTCCATTGTGAATGTCCAAGCTTCTGTTCCACATAATTTGCGTGCTCACAGACGTGGAGTATGTCGTATTCCATGGAAATATGACACAGATGAAGATCTTCGAGCTCATCAGTTACAAGATTGTTGTCATGTTTTTATTTTACTGTCACTATTATCAAATTTAACTACATTGAGCTAATTTGGGGGCAGTGGTTGTTCATGAATTTCTATATCATTATCCTACTCATGCATATTCAGATTTTCTAATCTATACTAATCTATAAAAGCACCAGTAGCGCACCCGTCGAGGACAATTCTAACGGAACAAGTCATCGGCTACTAGGAGTACTTTTTTCTCTATATATGTGTAGGGTAGAGTTACAATACACATAGGCGTAATTAAGTTAAGTTACACACATATCTTTCCACTGCACAAAAAATAATAATAATAATAAATACTTTATGGGGACCACTCACCTCAATTTTTATTTGTATCTCACTAAGTAAATTTTTGTGATTAAAATGATATGTTGATATTTGAATGGAAAGTATTCGGCCTCGAATCTTTCTCACTCAAATACAACCTCCGACATTCGAATATAAGATCCACCCTGTTAAAGTTGAACTATATTATTTCAAGTATTTATAAACAAAAAATCAAGTATTTTGAGTACTTTTTACCTATCCATCAAGTGGTGCAAAATGGACGGCAGAAAGTAGTCTATTGCTTAGATCTACATTTTAAACATACAAATTCTCGATCCGACCATTTCATCATGATTTAAAAACTTAAAAACCCTCACACACCAATTTTTGTTACATTTTAAATATTCTACGTCGTCAAACTAACCAACTCATTATTTTAGCCGTTTGTTTTCTCTCATTTTCCCCTTACTTGATGCACGGGCAAAGAATATTTAAAATACTTGATTTTTTGTTTATTAGGTTAACTTGAACAGAGTGGATCTTGTATTAGAATGTTATAGGGTTGTATTTGAGTGGAAAATATTCGGTCTCGAATCCTCGCGAAATGACACAAGTCTATGTCTATTTAAGTGATGCTAATCTTCATCTTTGTCCAACCCGTGGGAATTCTTTCAAAATATGCGATCAATCTTTCAAATTAACAAGACCCCTCAAAACATCATCAATGGTCGAATATGTTTGAAAGACTGAAAATGGGAAAACCAATTAATTATACAGGATCAGGGACTTTGTGTTGCACACTAATCAATGCATGGAGAGCCACTGTGGACAGGCAACATGAAAAAAGGGCAGAGGATTAGAAGAAGAAAAAAGAGGTGGCAGAAGTTGTTTCATAGTGGTGGGGCTTTGCTGGGATTTAAGAGTTGGCTTTTGTTATCACCATCATGATTCAAGTGCGAAGGGGCCTGCAGTCATCAGTTCTCTCTCTTTCTTTTTTATGAGTTTTGAGTTGGGTGATCAACTGCTCTTGTTCTGAGAGCAGTAGGGCCTGCTGCTGTTCTTCGGTGCTCTTGTTCTGGTGGTGCACGGACTGCCTCCATTTGCAAGCACAGTTTCTGGGATTCTGTTGACAGCCAGGGATGACTCTGGCCGTGTCCTGGATCCCTCTGCAGTTAGATTTATTTCCACATTTACCGCCTTCCAAGCCGATGTATAGAGATAGATTTGTGTCATTCTAAAATGATTCGAGCCCGAATCTTTCTCACTCAAATACTAACTTCTGATATTCGAATACAAAATCCACTCCGTTGGAGTTGATCTATATTATTTCAAGTATCTATAAACTAAAAATTAACCGTTTTGAATATTTTTTGTTCATGCATCAGATAGGAAAAAAACGGACGGTCTAAATAATGAGTTGGTTAGTTTAACCGTGTAGAATATTTAAAATCTAAGAAAAATTAGTTTGTAGGGGTTTTAAAATGTGTAGATCATAATCAAATGGCCGGATCGAGAATTTGTATGTCCAAAGACATAAATCTAACCAACTCACTACTTTCCGCCGTCCATTTTGCACCTCTTGATGAATGGATAAAAAGTATTCAAAACACTTGATTTTTAATTTATAGATACTTGAAATAATATAAATCAAATTCAATGGAGTTGATCTTGTATTTGAATGTCAGAGGGTTGTATTTGAGTTGGAAGAATTTGGGCGCAAATCATTTTGGAAGGACACAAGTCTACACACACTCTTACCTTTCAAAAAAAAAATATTACTTTTCAATTCACACACAGACATACTTGTGTCATTCCGGAAGGATTCGAGCTCGAATGCTTCCTACTCAAATACTGACATCCAACATTCAAATACAAGCTCCACTCCGTTAAAGTTGATCTATATTATTTAAGTAACAAAAAATTAAAAATCAAGTATTTAGTCCATCTATCAAGCAGCGCAAAATAAACAGCCGAAAATAGTTAGTTGGTTAGATCTATGCCTTTAGTCATATAAATTCTTGATCCGGCCATTTGATCATGATC
Source organism: Agave tequilana (assembly GCA_038442645.1). Taxonomy (NCBI): domain Eukaryota; kingdom Viridiplantae; phylum Streptophyta; class Magnoliopsida; order Asparagales; family Asparagaceae; genus Agave; species Agave tequilana. The sequence goes on along the minus strand of JAVJIF010032089.1, from coordinate 114,635 downwards.
TTAACATTTAAAAACCCCTACAAATCAATTTTTGTTAAATTTCAAATGTTCTACACTGTTAAAGTAACCAATTCACTATTTAAACTGTTTTGTTTCTACTTGATGCATGGATAAAAAGTATTTAAAATACTTGATTTTTGATTTATAGATACTTGAAATAATATAAATCAACTTCAAAATGAATTTTATATTCGAATGCCGCAAGGTTATATTTGAATGGGAAGGATTTGAATCCTTCCAGAATGACACAAGTCTCTCTCTCTGTCTGTGTGTACATTGCCATAATAATGACCCATCTTATCTTTATTAATGAAAGCAAACATGTGATTACACGTGAATAAATCCACATCCAACTGACTTTGCCTTCCACAAAGAAGTGCCACACAAATCACCAAATTTATTCCAACATTTTTCGTTGAGATGGCTGCTCAAAGGATCAAATTAAATCATGAGAATAGAGCTAATTAGTTCCATTCATGATTTAAGACATATTTGTTTGTTGGAAAATAAACTAAAAAGTGGATTTTTTTTCTTCTGATTTCTGTGACCCCCACGAGTTTTTAACATGTGAGTTGTTTGTTTTCCTTAAAAAATTAAGAAAATTTTGTCAGTTTTCTCTCTGAGTTGGCAGAATTAAAGAAAAATAGTTGAAAAACTGACTGACTACAAGCCCATATTTTTCCTACAGAGGCCTGATAACAGTTAGTTTTCTCTAGATTTGTTTCTTTGCCAAACATGTCCAGGCAACATGCAAAGCATCTAACGGGCCCATCTCAGGTTGTGGAGGCCCGTTGCTTCCCGCTGTGTGTCCCTGAGTTTGAAGCTCCTTACGGACATATTGTTTCGAATTATTTCGGCCCCCTTTTTTAGTCATGGTTGACTAGCCATAAAAAAAAAATCACAGCATTATTTATTCAAAGACAAATATTAATTTTAACAATCTTGAGTCAAGAATAAATTTATATACCTATTCTCAGTACGATCATGGACTCACTGTAACTCTGTTCAGAAAAATCATCTCATTTGTAAGGTTGACGACGATACCATATGATTGGTTGGGGCATTTATTTGTTACTATAGTTTCATATTAGAAAAGAGTAAAAGAAAACAAGTGTCGGACTCAACCAAAAAAAAAAAAAAAAATAGAATCAAGATCTAAAAAAACTATACTTATTGATGAACATTAGCGGCGGTCATACATAATTCCCATTTTGCAGTGTCCCTGGTTTTTCTCTCTCCATGATTTTCAAGCAGTTGCGAGTGATCATTGTCCTAATCCCCTCACAAATCCTCTTACATAGAAAGACCTAAAATATGAACAAAGAAGAACATCCAGTGTTCACAACACAATTGCATCCCGACCATCCAATCGTGGTGTTAGATTTGAAGAAAATATATGGTTTGACGGCTTAGTCGTGAATGAGATAGCATCTCCTTTACGTAGACAAAATAAATAAGAGTAAACTACTATTTGTTGGGGCTGGAGAATGCCAAGAAAACAAATACTAAATCACGAACACACATAAAGAGAGGGAGACAAAGATTTACGAGGTTCGAAAAGATGCCTATGTCCCCGGGACAGAAGAGAGAGATTTATTGGTGATTTACACAAGATACAAGAGGATTACAATTGGTTATCTCAAGAACTCTCACTAGAAATCCTTAATCCTAAAAATGGGTTACATCCTCCATTTACAGGGAGAAGAAAAAATTCCCAAAACAGCTCCAGGTCGAGTCCAAAATCAGTTCTGACCCGACTATCGATCTATCGCTCAATGCCCTCTGTCATTGCACGACTTACTGAAAATGTTAGTCGACCGCCCGATCGACCGACCCAATTAGGTTCCTCTTCCTCGTGCAACATCGATCGACTACCAATCCAAGTCTTGTGCATGTCGGTCGACCGCCCGGTCGACCGAAGTCCTGTCATAGAGTTTAAAAAACTCTATCTCTTGTTTTTGCCCTTTCTCTCTACATTCTCCATTTCGGTGAAGATTTTTCAAATCTGAGCCGAACTCTAATGTACACCTGGTGAAATCGACACATGATCTCGGCAAAATCGACACACGATCTCAGCTTGAGCGCTCTGAACGAAATTGACATACGATCTTGACAAAATCGACACACGATCTCGAGTTGGCCGAACGGACCAACCTGTTCCTAAAAACGAATCGCCAACACACTTACAGTTGATTTCAGTTGATCAAATTGGATCCAAATGATTGATTCAATCCATAATTGAGTTTGTCATCTCCACAAGCAACTCTCTCCAAACTCACAAACGATCTCAACGGATCCAATGATTGAATAATTCTAATTGACTTTGTCGTCCCCTGAGGTAACTCCTTCCAAACTCTAATATCAATTGTAAAGGTTACACAATTCAGCTCAGCTATCCAAATAGAATGCACCATACATGCCTTCCCAACAGTCCACTGAAGAGAAACAACACCATACGAGCCGACCAATGAAGGTGTTTACAACTCAGCAACTGAATAGAACACCATTTCAAATAGCCTCAAGAAGAACTCAATATGAGCCAACATTGACTCTCCAACTGACTGACACTCCACTTCAAATGTCTTCAAAACGATCCAAACAAATCTGAGTAGAGCACACCAAATGCGAATATCAGCTCAACAAATTGGATGCACGCCCCTTTATGCAAGCTCAACTATCTTTTCACCAGAAGATCAAATGTTCATCGAGATCATTAAACTTCACCTCTACGTGAAGTCCAACTCTTCACCTCCACGTGAAATCCAAATCAGCTTCCGCTCCAATTCTCGAGAACCCAAATACACCAAATAGCTTCATACGACCTGCATCACCAAACGGCTGCGCCATCACGGCTGCCCACATACCCTCTGCCCAAGAGATCAAGCCTCTCTTAGTTCATTCTAATGAGCTCCACCGAGCTCAACCAATTCTCTTTTTTACGGCAACGAACCCAACTGGCTGAATCATATGAACCTCATCAACATGAGTTACATGCTTCTTTACAACCCAGCTTCGCAGATTCTCTTTGGTTCCTCTAGCTGCATCTGAACCATCTTTTTCAATATGCTTAGTATCCATATCAGCTACTCGATCTCCACCCGGTGTCACGACCGATGGAATCCCAGATGATACAGAACCAACTGGACAATGTGTAGTAACATCAACCTCCACCCGTTGCGATACTTCTGACTTGGTGTTCGTTTTCTCCACCTTCTGGGAGATGATAGACTTCACCATTGAAGCCTCATTCAATGTGACATGTTTGCTAGAGACAAACTCTTTATTTTTCGGATCCCATCAAGTCTTTTTTGTATCCCAAAAACACCAATTTATTCACCTCAGACTCCAACATGTCTTTCTTGATATCAACACAGGCCAGACAACCAAATACCCTAAGTGAACCATGGTCACGAGCAGGTCCACCTGACCAAATCTCCAAAAGAGTCTTACCTCCTATCACAGTCGTCGGTAGCCTATTCAAGAGATGACTAGCATATTCAATCGCCTCAGCCCAAAACGATTTGTCCAACGATGCATTAAACAACAGATACCGAACCTTCTCTAGTAAGGCATGATTCATCTCTTTGGCTACACCATCTTACCCTTTACAATACCATTGTTCTGATCAATGGTAGGAAAGAATCCTTGTACTCCTCAACATGATCATATCGGAGCACCTTGATCTTCCTACTCGTCTTATTTTCCATCAGCTCCTTCCACTTCACCAACAACTCTAGGGCTTCAACTCTTTGTCTCATCGGTATACCCAACAACGCCTAAAATAATCATCTACAACCAAGATAAAGTACCGATGGCCTCCAAGTGATGCAGTCTTGGCCCCAAACATCCACATGAACCAACTCAAAGACACCATGCAAATGTTGAGTATCGGTGCTGAATTTCACCCTCTTCTTGTCTAGAACACAACTGTCACGTGCTTCCAAACGGCAGGTCGATGCACCTCCCAATACTTGATCTGACTTCAAGCCAACTTGTCTGAGCCAGTTGTACCATGATCTGGTAAAATCGTCATCCAACTGTCCTGAAGACGTCAATCCAGTGACTGCGCTACCCATCAAGTAGTACAAATCGTTGCATCTAATGCTCTTCAGAACAACCAACGAGCCGCTATACATCTTGAGAACGCCTTATTCAAGAGTCCCTCTGAGGCCCTCCACTTCCAAAGCTCCAACCGAGATTGTATTCTTCGTCATATTAGGAATATAACTCACCTCTTTCAACTCTATCATTGTCCTATCATACATCCTGATATAAAATGTATCCTTACCAATCATCTGGCGTGTGTGATCATCTCCCATAGATATCAAACCGCCATCAAGCTCCTCAAAGCTAGCAAACAACTCCCCTCTAGGATAAATGTGGTAGGTAGAGCCCGTGTCCAATACCCACTCAGATGCATCTGAATGACAACCTGATAGGGTAATAAAAAGTGAAAAGTAAGAAGAGTCAGAATCATTACCATCTGACCTTACGACATTGACCCTGATCGTGGCTCCTTCTTCGACTTGTTGAGTTTTAGACAATCACTTTTCTAGTGTCCTTTCTCTTTACAGAAGGTACACTGATTCTTAAATTTGCGATTATCAACCATGAGTTTTCAATTGGATTTCTGCTGATTTCCTCTTCTTTGGTTTGGATTACTTCCTCTCGCGGTCAATACCTTTGCCGATGTGTCACTGGTAGAACACTCTTTATCCTTCATCATCAATTCAAGGTTCACAAGAGCAGCAGTCACCTCACTGTATCTAAGGGATATCCTCTCATTGATCAAGGTAAGCACAAAAGTCTCATATCCCTTATCGGAGAGAGAACTCAACAATATCAATGCTATATCTTTATCCTTGATCACTACATCCAAATTTGTCAAATTCGCGAGAAGCTTCGTGTAGTTGTTGATGTGATCACTAATGGAGATTTCACCCTTCAACTGAAAACGGTAAAGCTTTCTCTTCAAATGCAAGCGATTCTCGACGCTCTTCATCAAGTACTTGCTCGCTAGAATCTCCCAAATCAACTTCGCAGAAGTCTCATTCATCACATCATACTTTAGATCCTGTGTTAAGCAAGACCTAATGACGCCACACGCCATCATATTCATCTTCTTTCAAACCTTCTCAATTACTTCTGTCTCTCTTTAAGCTCAAGAGTATCCTTCAAATTCTATGCATTCAGCATATCCATTACCTCGCATCTCCATAATCTAAAATTATTTGTGCCATTAAACTTTACCACATCTATCTTCATGTGATAAACATTCTGAATGTTCTTTACTATAAAAGAATCACACTCTGACTGAATGTTTCTCCGGCTATTTCTCCAAATCTCACAACCACACAAATGGAACAACTATGGAATGGAATTACAAATGATAAAGTTCAGATTTTTTACCTCCAATTAAAACCCAAAGATGAGTTTCCAATTGTTCTCTCCACCAAGATTGAAGATGAGATCCAATTTGATAAAAATCTAATTGTTATCCAACCAAAACTTTCAATCTCCAAAATCCAAGATTCAAACCAAAGATCCACTCCATCAAATAATTGTAGACCAGATCCACTCTGATAAAAAAAATTGATTTTTATCCATAAAAATCTAATTTTTGTCCAACAAAAGCTTTAGATCCCAAAAATCCAAGCTTCCAATCAATTATCTGATCCACCAAACTTAGTACAAGCGTTGCCTAGAGCTCTAATACCACTTGTTGGGGCTGAAAAATACCAAGAACACAAAATCTAGATGACAAACACACACATAAAGAGAGGGAGATCAAGATATATGAAGTTCGGCAAGATGCTTCGTCCCCGGGGCAGAAGAGTGATCTATTGATGATTTACACAAGATACAAGAAGATTACAATTGGTTACTGGAAACAGCAAACAGAACAGATTTTCTAGGGTTTGTGTTTGATGATCCAAAAATCATAAATTGAAGACACAAGTGAACATGATATGTAAACTTAGGTATACTAGGAAATAAATCAAGTCTTGGTGATGAAGAACACTTACCTAAGAGAAGCACAAGGTGATGGAGTGATGGTGGTAGTGATGGAAGTTGATGATGAAGAAGAAGTTGGGGTTTTGGTAGAGTTGATGACCTTGGTGGCTTCCATGGAGATGAAGGAGGAAGAAGATGACCTAGGTGATCTCTTGGGAGTTGGTGGTTGTTGTTGTGGTGATGGAGATGAAGAGGAGTTGAAGGAGGTTAGGGTTTTGGTGGAGAAGAGATGGTGGAGAGAAGAAAGGAAAAAATGAAATAGAAATGTAATGGAAAAGCATTTATATGTTTTGGATTTTTTTGAAGGGGATGCAAATCAAATGGAAGTGAGGGGGTTTTGTGTAAAAAGAAGGGAGGTGAGGTGTCTCTCAAGTGGACACTTGGCCGGCCATGAGAGAGGGTGAGGTGGAGTGATAATAATGAGGGAGTAGGTGGGAGTTGGTGGAGTTTAAGGAATTTGGAAAATTGGGGAAATTGGAAAAGCTTTAGCTTGTGGAGGAAGGAAGAGAATTAAAGGAAAAGGAAAAATGGAAAAGAAATTATAATGAGAAGATATTTTCTTGGGAAAGAAGATGAAAATAATGGAAGTGGCGGATTCCGGGATTCAGTTGCAGATGCGGAAATCTTTCGGGAAAAATACCGGAATCGTCCGAAATTCAAGTATCTCGGAACGACCCGAAATAATTATCAAAAATCAAGAATATTATATTAAGAATTATAGTGAAATCCGTTTTAAGAAATACTTTATAGTTTTGAAACTAAAAATCCCAGAACCAGTTACCTACCGACTCCGATGGAATTTTCATAAAATCATAAAATCCTCAGAAAAAGAATGTAGGTAGAAAATATGATTCTAAGGAATAAAGCCTAAAGGACCATCATGGAATTCCAAACTGTTTGAGAATTAAAAATCCAGGAATCGGTCAGCGGCACTGGCCGACACCGGTTTTGAAGACTTTCATTTTAATTCCAGAAAAATCTAGAAAATCATAGAAAATATATAATATTGGAAAATGATATTTAAAACTAAAATCGGTCAATTCTAATTATCAGAATGTCTAAATCGAGTAATACTCTAGGATCGGGCCTTCGGTTCAGACTAGGGCTGACCCCGAATCCACGAATCCAAATCCAAGACAAAACAGTCATAAAAGGAATTCATAATACAGAATAAATACAGGAAACAAATCGAAAAAATACGACCGAAAATCTGAATACGCAACTAAGTACGTATTCCGGGAACGGGGTATTACAATCCACCCACCTTACAAAAAATTGCGTCCTCGCAATTTCGTTAAGGGGCAAATTGAATACAAAGGGGACAAGGGTGGAATTTATACCAATTAAGATATGAAGCACTATAGGTAGGGCTCTCAAGTCAACTGAATAATAATCATACTCTGCATTTCCGGCTGATGATGTCGTGGCTGTGTAATAAATCTTTAGAATAATGCTGAATAATACTGATGATGTCGTGGCTGTGAAATAAATGAATAGTGATGATGTCGTGGCTGTGTAATAAAGAAAACCCCGAAAATCCTGAGCATAATAAAGAAGACCGATAATTAAGAATCCGACTGCTGTCCTCTGAAGATAGCCAGATCAAGATCGATCTGGAGAATACCAAGCTTCATCAAGTTGGCCGAAGAGATCACATAAAAGCTTCATTCTGAACCAGCCCCTACCTCTCTAGTCTAGTCATATCTTAAGATGGTATAAGGCTTCATAAAACCAAAACAGGGAAAAGGATAGGAAGGATTTAGGAATCAAAGGAAAGATAGTCAAGGAGGGATTTGAAATCAAAGGAAAGATAGTCAAGAAATAGATAACTCTGCACTTGCAGTTGGAATGTATAACCAAGACTCATGTATTCCAGTTGCAAATCTCTTTACCATTGATTTGCCTTCTGGACGTACTGAGGAGGTTAGAGCCTAAGCTCTGATACCAACCTGTATATCTTCGGGGCGTTACTGCAAAGTATATACGTAAGTCCGAATTACCTTCCCGTATATACGCTAAGCATCAGTACAGACAAGAATCAGAGTACGGAAGCAGTGGTGCATTATACATTCCAACACATATAGTACAATTACACAGTTATCATCAGAAGTGATCATAATATTACATGAATATCATATCACTAGTATGCGCAAATGCGAGAATACAAAAGATATACATATATGAACAGTATAAAAGGGTGTCCACATACATGTATACAAGGAATGTACAAGTATGAATAGAAAAAGGGCACTCACGAGTTTGCTAAGGGAAAACTCGAGAGGCATACAGGGGGTCTGGAAGGATGGAGCTCTGAAAGGTCGGCTGGGGATCCGCGCCACCACTGCGCTACTCTGAGCAGCAAAGGGGGAGATCCTCACGCTCCGGGCTCCAGGACCTGGACATGAGAATCCAGGGGAGTCAGTGAAACTCCCCAGGCGAGTAGGATGCAAAAGCCAGGTGGCGAGCCAAGGGTGAGTACAAGAGTCAAGTACAGAAGACAGGAGGGTTAGAACACAAATGAAGTATATATAAGAACGGGTATAACGTAACAATCGTAAAACAGGAAATCCGAAGTAAAACTGATCACAAGCAAAATTGATTGTATACGCTTAGGTTACGGTCCCATGAGACTAGTACATCGAAGGAATAATCCAAACAAGGAAACCCTCATCTATATACCGTTATCTCATGCCACCGAATATCTAAGCGTATAGAATCAGAGTTGCAAAGTAGTCATAACAAGAATACATAACAGATGTGACAAGAGTGCATAACAGGTATCAAAACAGGAACCATAACAGTAATCATAACTGGGGTCACAGGAAACACCTATTATTATTATTACTCGTCTGACCCATATATCTCGGTATGTGACCTGGTGTACGGCCAACCCACATACATCCATATATAAGCAAGTCGAGGGTTGTTAACGGAAGTAGATGGAGAACTGATAGAACTTCTTATAGTGGTTTCCATACACCTGGAACCGGCTTTGGAGGCCCAAAGTCCCCCTATTCAGTAATTCAGATTCACTACCGCCAGTACATATATATATATGTATATATATACATACTTTTATTCCATCACTATAAGCAAGGTATCATTCCGGCATCCATCACTTCCTCCCATACCCATACAAGTTGTCCTATTTATAGCTTATGAACATAATTATCAGATTTCGGGAATGAGCAATATCATAACAAGAATACATAACAGTGATCAGTACATAACAGTAATCAGGTACTACATTCCCTTTATCGTGATAATTATAAGAATCGGTGTATCATGCTTGGTGTCAAGAGATAGCATGATAAATGGTGATGTATATCAAGTAACATGCATAACAATGGATTGATAATAAGTCTGGGTAAGTCATGACATAACAAGATGGTCTTGCCAGATAGTGGCATGTCAGGTGGTCAGGTGATAACATACTAGATGTCAGGTGATATACATGTGTTAAAAGGAAGCATACAACTAACAAGTCTGAAGCAATGACAAGTAGTAACATGGAAGTGACTCAAAGCCCAACGACCACGAAGGGTCGGCCACGCATGGTATACGATAAAGAAGCAAGCATATCATAAGCCTGGTACAAGCACAAGATGAAGCTACCATAATACAAGCAATGTAGTGCAATACATGAATATGGAAATAAGAAGCGAAATACTTATCGACCGATGAAACGGGAAACTCAAATAGAGGCGAGACTACTCGCATACAAGAAAGTAGCGAGTGAGAATACTCGCCTAAACTCCAAAATACCGAAAGAGCCGTAATCCACGGAAGCTTGGGATGCGCCACAAAACCTGATATAAATATGTAGAGAGAAGAGGAGAGAGAAAAAGAGAAGGTAAGATGATGTTTGTCAAATGACAAGTCAAGTAATACCTATACATGATATAAGTCTAGAGGGTAAGGTTCATATTTAAGAAAGAAATCAACTAAGACAGATAGGCAAGGTTAGTCGACTAGGATGGAAGAGTAGTCGACTAATAGTGGAGTTAGTCGACTAACAGTAGGGTCTGGTCGACTAAAACTGTGTAACAGAGAGTTGGGTTTGGTTTCAGGGAATAGTTAGTCGACTGGAGTAAAATAGGTAGTCGACTAACAGATACTCTAAATCGACTAATAGTGTGGTCAAGTCGACTAGAACTGAGATACAGAAAGTTGGGGTTTCTGATTCGGGAAGAGTTAGTCGACTAGGGTCAAAAGTGTAGTCGACTAAGGGTCTCAAGTCGACTAGGAACTAAGGTAAGTCGACTAAAACTGTGAAATCAGAAAGGTTACGTTTCAGCTAGGGTTTTCTAGTCGACTAATCTATAGGTCTAGTCGACTAATCGACTGGAAACAGCAAACAGAACAGATTTTCTAGGGTTTGTGTTTGATGATCCAAAAATCATAAATTGAAGACACAAGTGAACATGATATGTAAACTTAGGTATACTAGGAAATAAATCAAGTCTTGGTGATGAAGAACACTTACCTAAGAGAAGCACAAGGTGATGGAGTGATGGTGGTAGTTGAAGGAGGTTGATGAAGAAGAAGATGAGCTTTTGTTGGAGTTGATGACCTTGTGGTGGCTTCCATGGAGATGAAGGAGGAAGAAGATGACCTTGTTGTTCCTTAGGGAGTTGGTGGTTGTTGTTGTAGTGATGGAGATGAAGAGGAGTTGGAGATTAGGTTTTGATGAAGGTGAAGGCTTCTCTTTTGAGAAGTGAAGAAGAGAAAAAGAGAAGTGAAGAAAAATGAAATAGAATGTAAAGGAAAAGTTTATATAGTTTTGACTTTTGTGAAGGAGGTGTAAATATGAAAGAAGAGAGGGGGTTTTTGCAAATAGGAGAGGTGAGGTGAGTGTCCCTCTTTTGGCCACTTGGCCGGCCATGGGAGAGAGAGAGAATGAGATATTTGTGGTGGAGATATCTTGGTGGAAGTTGGTGGAAGAAAAGGAATTTTGGGATTTTGGAAAATAGGAAAAGCTAGGCTTGTGGAGGAAGGAAAGAAATAAAGGAAAAGGAAAAATGGAAAAGAAATTATAATGAGAAGATATTTTCTTGGGAAAGAAGATGAAAATAATGGAAGTGGCGGATTCCCGGAACTGAGTCGTGGATGCTGAAATCTTTCGGGAAAATACCGGAATCGTCCGAAATTCAAGTATCTCGGAACGACCCGAAATAATTATCAAAAATCAAGAATATTATATTAAGTATCATAGTGAAATCCGTTTTAAGAAATACTTTATAGTTTTAAAACTAAAAATCCCGGAACCAGTTATCTACCGACTCCGATGGAATTTTCATAAATTCATAAAATCCTCAGAAAAAGAATGTAGGTAGAAAATATGATTCTAAGGAATAATGCCTAAAGGACCATCATGAAATTCCAAACTGTTTGAGAATTAAAAATCTAAGAATCGGTCAGCGGCACTGGCCGACACCGGTTTTGAAGACTTTCATTTTAATTCCTGAAAAATCTAGAAAATCATAGAAAATATATAATATTGGAAAATGATATTTAAAACTAAAATCGGTCAATTCTAATTATCAGAATGTCTAAATCGAGTAATACTCTAGGATCGGGCCTTCGGTTCAGACTAGGTCTGACTCCGAATCCACGAATCCAAATCCAAGACAAAACAGTCATATAAGGAATTCATAATACAGAATAAATACAGGAAACAAATCAAAAAAATACGACCGAAAATCTGAATACGCAACTAAGTACGTATTCCGGGAACGGGGTATTACAATCCACCCACCTTACAAAAAATTGCGTCCTCGCAATTTCGTTAAGGGGCAAATTGAATACAAAGGGGACAAGGGTGGAATTTATACCAATTAAGATATGAAGCACTAGAGGTAGGGCTCTCAAGTTGACTGACCAATAACCAGAATATAGAAATCTTCTGCACTTTCGGCTGTATAAATCTTCGAATAATGCTGAATAATACTGATGATGTCGTGGCTGTGAAATAAAGAAAACCCGAAAATCCTGAGCATAATAAAGAAGACCGATAATAAGAATCCGACTGCTGTCCTCTGAAAGATAGCCAGATCAAGATCGATCTGGAGAATACCAAGCTTCATAGAATTGGCCGAAGAGATCACATAATAGCTTCATTCTGAACCAGCCACTACCTCTCTAGTCTAGTCATATCTTAAAATAGTATAAGGATTCATAAAACCAAAACAGGGAAAGGATAGGAGGAATTTGGAATCAAAGGAAAGATAGTCAAGGAGGGATTTGAAATCAAAGGAAAGATAGTCAAGAAATAGATAACTCCGCACTTGCAGTTGGAATGTATACCAAGATTCATGTATTCCAGTTGCAAATCGCTTTACCATTGATTTGCCTTCTGGACGTACTGAAGAGGTTTAGAGCCTAAGCTGACCTAAGCTCTGACGAGCCTAAGTTGACCTATGCTCTGATATACCCTTCGTGGTCGTTGGGCTTTGAGTCACTTCCATGTTACTACTTGTCATTGCTTCAGAATTGTTAGTTGTATGCTTCCTTTTAACACATGTATATCACCTGACATCTAGTATGTTATCACCTGACCACCTGACATGCCACTATCTGGCAAGACCATCTTGTTATGTCATGACTTACCCAGACTTATTATCAATCCATTGTTATGCATGTTACTTGATATACATCACCATTTATCATGCTATCTCTTGACACCAAGCATGATACACCGATTCTTATAATTATCACGATAAAGGGAATGTAGTACCTGATTACTGTTATGTACTGATCACTGTTATGTATTCTTGTTATGATATTGCTCATTCCCGAAATCTGATAATTATGTTCATAATCTATAAATAGGACAACTTGTATGGGTATGGGAGGAAGTGATGGATGCCGGAATGATACCTTGCTTATAGTGATGGAATAAAAGTATGTAATATATACATATATATATATGTACTGGCGGTAGTGAATCTGAATTACTGAATAGGGGGACTTTGGGCCTCCAAAGCCGGTTCCAGGTGTATGGAAACCACTATAAGAAGTTCTATCAGTTCTCCATCTACTTCCGTTAACAACCCTCGACTTGTTTATATATGGATGTATGTGGGTTGGCCGTACACCAGGTCACCTGTAACGCCCCGATTCCACGGATACGGGGACGTCACTGCGACGTATATACGTAGGTCAGAAAATGCCCCACACGTATATACGCTAAGCAAAAAGTACAACAAGGATCAGAGTACACGACAAAGCGTGGTATCCATACATATGCCAACACAAGAAGTACACATACAAAGTTATCACAGGATATTATAAAGTATTACACATTACATGTGTATTACATCATAACCAAGTCCAAAAGAAATATATACAAATATGTATACAAAAAGCTCACAAGTAGAAAGAAGATCTCGTGAGTCAAAAGGTAAGTCTGGCACGAGGGGACTGGAACTAGTCCGCCTGCTCACTAAGGTAAGCTTGGTCCTCTGTGGATGGCTCCACTTCTTTCCAAGCTTCGGAATCTGAATGTGCAAATCCAAGGAGTCAAGACATATAACAATAAACAAACTATAGCCAAGTGGCTAAGGGACATGAATAAAGAAGGATGAAACAGTTATAAGGAATATCAACTAACAAGTATGAAAAGCATGAAGAAATAAAATCCTAATACAATGAATCTACAGTTAACGTCTTATTATTATTACTTGTCTTACTGTGATATCTAACTATGTGACCCAGCGTCCCAGAGCACATAGATCCATATCCTAGTAAAGCAAGGTTGTTATTGGAAACAGCGGTTGTATCGACGAACTATGTTTACAGTGGGTCCCGTGCATGCCCGGGACCACGGTCCAGGGTGTTCCGTTGCTTGATGACGAACCAGCCGCAAGGCTATCAGGAGGGACTTATGTATGCCCTTTGTCATGACAGTATTCAGGAAGAGGGAGCAAGCACTCCCCTCGGTCCCCTGGAGGCCCTCAGGTCAGACCGGAAATATGATTGTACAATATACCTAATGCCACTGTAAACACGAACCCATATCGATATCCGCATGTTTCCCCCGACCCATATGTAAGTTGGTCCATTTTATACAAAAGTCAAGTGTATCATGCTTGGTTTAAGAGATAGCATGATAAGGGTTGATATTCACAATTTAACAAGTTATAAAGCAAGAATATGTAATAACAAGTCATGGTGTAACAAGTGGTGAGATCCATCAAGTAACATGTCATGAGGTAGCAGTCATGAAGCACAAGTAACAATAATACATAGCACATGAACCAATGATAAGATCCGAATTCAAGAAAGAAATCAACTAAAACAGATTGCCAGAATTAGTCGACTAATTGGAAGGAGTAGTCGACTAATAACCAGGGTAAGTCGACTAACAGTCTGGACTAGTCGACTAATACTGGGTTCCAGAGAGTTGGTTTTCAGTTCCAGGAGAAGTTAGTCGACTAGGGTTGAAAGGGTAGTCGACTAATAGATACTTAAGTCGACTAACAGGGATTTGTAGTCGACTAATACTGTACAACAGAGAGTCGGGTATCCGTTTCAGGAAAAACTAGTCGACTAATAATTTGGTCTAGTCGACTAAAACTGTGAAAATCAGAAAAGGTTAAGTTTAGACTAAGGGTTTCTAGTCGACTAGCCCCTAGGTCAAGTCGACTAGTCGTGGGAAAACAGGGAACAGAACAGATTTCTAGGGTTTTGTTTGATGGTCAATTAACATGATTTTGAAGACAAAAGTATACAAGATTTGAAAACACAAATAGACTAAGAATTAGACAAGTCTTGGTGAGTAAATATACTCACTAGGAAAGGTTTGATTGAAGCTTTACGAGTCCGGGAAGAGTGTGGTCGTCAAATGGCACCTATGTGATCCTTGGCGACGAAAAGATCTACGATCCAAGCTCCAAATCAGTTGCTTGAGCTAGAGGTGAAGATCTTGTGGTGTTCTTGGAGTTAGGGTTGAGGTTGAGAAGGATGAGGGAGTTGGTGAGAGCTTCTCTTTTGTTGAAGTGGAGAAGAAGAGAAGTAAAATGTAAAGGAAGAGGTTAAATATGATGGGGATTTTGTGAAGGAGGTGTAATAAGATAGAAGTGAAGGGTGTTTTTGCAAAAAGGAGGGGGTGAGGTGTCCCTCACCTGGCCACTTGGCCGGCCATGGGAGAGAGAGAGAGAGAGTGGCATTAATGAGGAAGTAGGTGGGAAATGAGGTGGAATTTTGTGGAGGATTGCAATTATTGGAAAATTGGGAAATTAGGAGTTTGTGAAGGAAGTAAAGGGAATAAAGAAAAGGAAAGGAAATAGAATTGTAAAAGGAAGATATTTTCTTTGGCTTGAAAAAATTAAAAATGTTGAAAAGACAAATTTCCAGGTTTAAGTCAAAGTTGCGGAAACATTCCGGAAAATGCCGAAATCGTCCGAAATTCAAGTATCTCGGAACGACCCGAAAGTTTCACCAAAAATCAATAATATATATGAAGACTAATAGTGAAATCCTTTTTAAGAAATACTTTATAGTTTTAAAACAAAAAATCCCGGAATCAGTTATCTACCGACTCCGTTAGAATTTTCATAAATTCATAAAATTCTCAGAAAAAGTATTTAGATAGAAAACAGGATTCTAAGAAATAAAGCCTAAAGGACTTTCAAGAAATTCCTAACTGTTTGGAAAATAAAAATTCGGGAATCGATCAGTGACACTGGTCGACACCGGTTTTGAAGAAATTCATTTTAATTCAGGAAAAATCCAGAAAATCATATAAAATCTAATATATTAGAAAATGATATTTGAAATTGAAATCGGTCAAATACAGGAAGTAAATCAAAAAATACGATCGAAAAGCTGAATACGCAACTAAGTACGTATTCTGGAAACGGGGTATTACAATCCATCCACCTTACAAAAATTTCGTCCTCGAAATTTCATAAGGTGAAAGGTAACAGGAAAAGTAACAGATAGAGAAGGATAAGATGGAAGATAACGGTAGAGAAGAATAGAAGGAAAGAGTCTTACCATTCAAGATGTGAAAAGTTGAGGATAGCGCTCACGGATAACGTCCTCTCGTTCCCAAGTGGCCTCTCCTGGCGCATGTCTGTTCCAAGACACCAACACTAATGGTATAGCCTTGTTCTTCAGTGTCTTCACACTTCTGTCCAGAATGGCCATCGGCTGTTCCTGATATGATAAATCTGGCTGCAGTTCCAGTTCGGAATGATCCAAAATATGACTATCATCCCTGACATACTTCCGCAACTGAGATACGTGGAAAACGTTGTGCACTCCGTCCAAAGATGGAGGTAAGGCCAATCTGTAAGACACATCTCCCACTCGCTCCAAAATCTCGAATGGGCCGATATATCTTGGACTAAGCTTTCCACGAAGACCGAACCGGATAACTCCCTTGGTAGGTGATATCTTCAAGAACACATGATCTCCTGCCTGGAATTCCAATGGCCTTCTCTGAGTGTCAGCCCAACTCTTCTGCCGACTCTGTGCTGCTCTGAGATGGTCTCTGATGATCCTGACTTTCTCTGTTGTCTGAATCAAGATTTCTGGCCCCAAAAGTGTCCTCTCACCGACTTCATCCCAACAGATCGGTGATCTACACTTTCTTCCATACAATGCTTCAAAGGGTGCCATCTTGATACTTGCCTGGTAGCTGTTATTATAAGAAAACTCCGCCAAGTGAAGATGATCTTCCCACGATCCCTTGAACTCAATCATGCAAGCCCTTAGCATATCTTCAAGAATCTGGATGGTCCTCTCTGATTGTCCGTCTGTCTGAGGATGATATGAAGTACTGAACTTCAGACGAGTTCCCAGACTCTCTTGGAGACTTTCCCAGAAATGAGATCTGAATCTGGTGTCTCTGTCTGAAACAATACTAACTGGAACTCCATGTAGACGAACTATCTCCTTCATGTACTTGTCTGCCAAAACTTCTGTTGACTGACCCACCCTGAATGGTATGAAGTGGGCTGACTTGGTGAGGCGATCAATGATTACCCACACGGCATTATTACCCTTAGGACTGTGAGGTAATGCCGTGACAAAGTCCATGGTGATGTGCTCCCACTTCCACTCAGGTATCGGTAAAGGTTGTAGAAGTCCGGCTGATCTCTGATGCTCTATCTTTATCTGCTGGCACACCAAGCACTTGGCTACAAACTGAGCTATCTCCCTTTTCATAGCATTCCACCAAAACTGTTTCTTCAAGTCCTGATACATCTTGGTTCCCCCTGGGTGTATAGAATAAGCTGAACTGTGTGCCTCTGCTAGAACCTTCTGTCTAATTTCTCCTTGGGGAACACAAATCCTGCTACCATAATACAAAGCACCATCTGGATGAATACAGATATCAGTCCTCAATCCAGCCTCTACCTGATCTCGGAATTTCTGCAATCTGGGATCTTCCTTTTGAGCTTCCTTGATCTCATTTATCAATGTTGACTGAATCTGCAAAGTCATGAACTGTCCTGCCTTATCACCTCCTTGTACCAACATCAAGTCCAATCTGATGATGTCTTGAATCAACTCCTCCTGCTGAGTAAGCTGGACAAGCACTCTATTCTCTGGCATCCTGCTCAGTGCATCTGGAACTGTATTGACCTTGCCTGGATGATATTGCAAGTCAATATCATAGTCCGCCATAAGTTCAAGCCACCTCCTCTGCCTCATGTTCAACTCTTTCTGTGAGAAAATATACTTGAGGCTCTTGTGATCCGTATATATCAACACTTTGTCTCCCAGAAGATAATGCCTCCAAATCTTCAAGGCAAAGATAACAGCTGCTAGCTCCAAGTCATGAGTTGGGTAATTCCGCTCATGAGTCTTCAGTTGCCTTGATGCATATGCTATGACATGATCATGTTGCATAAGTACACATCCAGGCCTTTTCCTGATGCATCACTGAATATGACCATCCCTCCTCTCCCTGAGGGAGTCTTCAAGATTGGAGCTGAAATGAGCCTCTGCTTCAATTGCTCAAAGGCTGCAGTACACTCCTCTGTCCATAAATACTTCTCTCCTTTCCTGGTGAGCTTGGTCAACGGGGCTGCAATCCTAGAGAAATCCTGGACAAAGCGTCTGTAATATCCGGCTAGTCCAAGAAAACTCTTAATCTCAGTCACCGTTCTTGGAATTGGCCAATCCCTCACTGCCTGGACTTTGCTGGGGTCAACTGAAATTCCTTCTGCTGAAACCATGTGTCCAAGGAAGGCTATGCTGTCCAACCAGAACTCACACTTGCTCCTCTTGCATGAAGCTGCTCCTGCTGGAGAGTCTGCAACACAATCCTCAAGTGTTCTGCATGCTCCCTGTTGTTCTTTGAATAGATCAAAATGTCATCTATGAAAACAACAACGAACTGATCCAGATAGGGCGAGAACACTCGGTTCATCAAATCCATGAAAACTGCAGGGGCATTGGTGACTCCGAAAGGCATAACTAGAAACTCATAGTGGCCATAACGGGTCCTGAATGCCGTCTTCGGGATATCCTCCTTCTTCACCCTCAGCTGATGGTAACCCGACTGTAAATCTAATTTAGAGAATACACGGGCCCATGAAGCTGATCAAACAGATCATCAATCCTGGGTAAGGGATACTTGTTCTTGATGGTTACCTTGTTCAATTCTCTATAATCAATACAAAGTCTCTTACCACCATCCTTCTTGTTCGCCAACAGTACTGGAGCTCCCCATGGTGAAGTACTTGGCCTAATCAATCCCCTGTCTGAATATTCCTGCAGCTGCTTCTTCAAAATCTCTAACTCCGTCGGTGCCATCCTGTACGGAGCCTTGGATATAGGAGCTGCTCCAGGAACTGTGTCAATGGAGAACTCGATCACCCTGTCAGGTGGCAGTCCTGAGATCTCAGCAAACACTCCTGGGAATTCATTCCACACTGGCACCTTCTGCTTCTGAACCTCCGAAGTAGTCATCCGAGTCTTTCCCTTGGTAGACTTCACTTCCCCACTAAATTGGAACTCCGGTTGATGAGGGATCCTGAAAATAATCTTCTTCTCCCTACAATCAATAACTGCATGGTACTGACTGAGCCAGGTCATGCCTAAGATTACGTCGTACCCTTTGGTGTCTAGTACGAGCATATCTATGGCCAAGGTCTTATCACAAAGTTCTACTGGACAATCAGTACAAACTCTAGAAGATACGACTACTCCATTCCCAGTATTAATATCCCATTTGTGGTCTAAAGATCTAACAGGTATAGAATGCAATGCCACAAAATGGTCTGAGATAAAACAATGGGAAGCACCGGAATCAAAGAGAGCGAGGACAGGTTTAGAATGAACTCTGATGGTACCTGTTATCACCTCCTTAGATGTCTCAGCCTCTGCTGCTGACAAATTGTAAGCCTGACCTCTACCACGCCCTGCTGCAGTCCTGGCTCCTCTCTGGACTGGGCGAACAACATGCTGTGGAGGAAGGGGAAGAGCTCTCCTCATCACCGGTCCCAGGTTCCTCTGCCCAAGTGGCCCTGGAATTACTCTCTGTCCATTGGGTCCTGGAAGTGCTGGCAAAGTCTGATTTGCAATCCCCATTCTCCTATGTGGACAGGCCTCTACAGAATGGTCTCGGGACCCACACACCAAACACAATCCATTTGCCCTCCGGCAATTCTGCTGAGAATGACCCGGTTTCTGGCAAAAGTTGCAGATAGGACCTGATTGAGCCATCTGGTAAGGAGCTGGTCTGAATGGTTGCCTGGCCTGAACCTTAGCTGCTCTGTATGGGCCTCCTCTTCCCATTGGTGCAAACGGCCTCTTCATGGCTTGGTTCCTCATCTGGTTGGCTTGCTTCTTCTCTAACCCACGCTCCACCTCTCGAGCTATGGTGAGAACTTCTGAATAAGTCTTCAGCTGCTGGGGCATCAAGAAGACCTGTATGTCCATATGCAGGCCCTGCTGGAATCTGCTTGCCCGCTTCTCCTCATCCGTCATCATGTATGGAGCAAAGCGGCTGAGTCTGAGAAATTCCGCGGCATACTCATCCACGGACTTGTTCCACTGCTGCAATCTGATGAACTGCTCCTCCATGTCCTTCTGAGCAGTAGCAGGGAAGAACCTGCTATAAAAGCTCTTGGAGAACGTGTCCCACGTGACAGGCTTCTCCAGTCTGGCCTCCTCAGCGAGCCACCAAGTTCTGGCTACATCTTTCAACTGAATCTTGGCGACCTCAACTTGGTTCTCCTTTGGTACTCTGGCTGCATTCAGCAAATCTGTGGTGTCTGTCAGCCATTGCTCAGCATCCAGGGGTTTCTCTTCACCCGTGAATATGGCTGGTTGTAGCCTCCTAAAGTCTGATATATTCCCCGGCCTCTGTTCTTTTGGAGCTGTCAACTCTTGCCGGAGAAGCTCAGCCTGCTGCTGCTGGTTCTCCATCATTGTCTGAATGACCCTTAGAATATCCACATTCTCTCCCGTGGGTCCATTCGAAGCTTGCCCCGAGTGGTTACGGCCCGTCCTTCGCTCCATACCGAGTTAGGAATAGAAAACTGGAATTTGAAAACAATTGGAAGGAGTTTAGGATACAAGGGAATGAATCGAGGAAGGAATCAAGAAGGACTTAATAACTTTGTATATTGTAGTTGGCATTAGCAAATTACTAGAATTTGCTGCTTGATTGTACTTTAGGTTTGAGAGCCTAAGCTCTGATACCAACCTGTAACGCCCCGATTCCACGGATACGGGACGTCACTGCGACGTATATACGTAGGTCAGAAAATGCCCCACACGTATATACGCTAAGCAAAAAGTACAACAAGGATCAGAGTACACGACAAAGCGTGGTATCCATACATATGCCAACACAAGAAGTACACATACAAAGTTATCACAGGATATTATAAAGTATTACACATTACATGTGTATTACATCATAACCAAGTCCAAAAGAAATATATACAAATATGTATACAAAAAGCTCACAAGTAGAAAGAAGATCTCGTGAGTCAAAAGGTAAGTCTGGCACGAGGGGACTGGAACTAGTCCGCCTGCTCACTAAGGTAAGCTTGGTCCTCTGTGGATGGCTCCACTTCGTTCCAAGCTTCGGAATCTGAATGTGCAAATCCAAGGAGTCAAGACATATAACAATAAACAAACTATAGCCAAGTGGCTAAGGGACATGAATAAAGAAGGATGAAACAGTTATAAGGAATATCAACTAACAAGTATGAAAAGCATGAAGAAATAAAATCCTAATACAATGAATCTACAGTTAACGTCTTATTATTATTACTTGTCTTACTGTGATATCTAACTATGTGACCCAGCGTCCCAGAGCACATAGATCCATATCCTAGTAAAGCAAGGTTGTTATTGGAAACAGCGGTTGTATCGACGAACTATGTTTACAGTGGGTCCCGTGCATGCCCGGGACCACGGTCCAGGGTGTTCCGTTGCTTGATGACGGAACCAGCCGCAAGGCCTATCAGGAGGGACTTATGTATGCCCTTTGTCATGACAGTATTCAGGAAGAGGGAGCAAGCACTCCCCTCGGTCCCCTGGAGGCCCTCAGGTCAGACCGGAAATATGATTGTACAATATACCTAATGCCACTGTAAACACGAACCCATATCGATATCCGCATGTTTCCCCCGACCCATATGTAAGTTGGTCCATTTTATACAAAGTCAAGTGTATCATGCTTGGTTTAAGAGATAGCATGATAAGGGTTGATATTCACAATTTAACAAGTTATAAAGCAAGAATATGTAATAACAAGTCATGGTGTAACAAGTGGTGAGATCCATCAAGTAACATGTCATGAGGTAGCAGTCATGAAGCACAAGTAACAATAATACATAGCACATGAACCAATGATAAGATCCGAATTCAAGAAAGAAATCAACTAAAACAGATTGTCAGAATTAGTCGACTAATTGGAAGGAGTAGTCGACTAATAACCAGGGTAAGTCGACTAACAGTCTGGACTAGTCGACTAATACTGGGTTCCAGAGAGTTGGTTTTCAGTTCCAGGAGAAGTTAGTCGACTAGGGTTGAAAGGGTAGTCGACTAATAGATACGTAAGTCGACTAACAGGGATTTGTAGTCGACTAATACTGTACAACAGAGAGTCGGGTATCCGTTTCAGGAAAAACTAGTCGACTAATAATTTGGTCTAGTCGACTAAAACTGTGAAAATCAGAAAAGGTTAAGTTTAGACTAAGGGTTTCTAGTCGACTAGCCCCTAGGTCAAGTCGACTAGTCGTGGGAAAACAGGGAACAGAACAGATTTCTAGGGTTTTGTTTGATGGTCAATTAACATGATTTTGAAGACAAAAGTATACAAGATTTGAAAACACAAATAGACTAAGAATTAGACAAGTCTCGGTGAGTAAATATACTCACTAGGAAAGGTTTGATTGAAGCTTTACGAGTCCGGGAAGAGTGTGGTCGTCAAATGGCACCTATGTGATCCTTGGCGACGAAAAGATCTACGATCCAAGCTCCAAATCAGTTGCTTGAGCTAGAGGTGAAGATCTTGTGGTGTTCTTGGAGTTAGGGTTGAGGTTGAGAAGGATGAGGGAGTTGGTGAGAGCTTCTCTTTTGTTGAAGTGGAGAAGAAGAGAAGTAAATGTAAAGGAAGAGGTTAAATATGATGGGGATTTTGTGAAGGAGGTGTAATAAGATAGAAGTGAAGGGTGTTTTTGCAAAAAGGAGAGGGTGAGGTGTCCCTCACCTGGCCACTTGGCCGGCCATGGAGAGAGAGAGAGAGAGAGAGTGGCATTAATGAGGAAGTAGGTGGGAAATGAGGTGGAATTTTGTGGAGGATTGCAATTATTGGAAAATTGGGAAATTAGGAGTTTGTGAAGGAAGTAAAGGGAATAAAGAAAAGGAAAGGAAATAGAATTGTAAAAGGAAGATATTTTCTTTGGCTTGAAAAAATTAAAAATGTTGAAAAGACAAATTTCCAGGTTTAAGTCAAAGTTGCGGAAACATTCCGGAAAATGCCGAAATCGTCCGAAATTCAAGTATCTCGGAACGACCCGAAAGTTTCACCAAAAATCAATAATAATATATGAAGACTAATAGTGAAATCCTTTTTAAGAAATACTTTATAGTTTTAAAACTAAAAATCCCGGAATCAGTTATCTACCGACTCCGTTAGAATTTTCATAAATTCATAAAATTCTCAGAAAAAGTATTTAGATAGAAAACAGGATTCTAAGAAATAAAGCCTAAAGGACTTTCAAGAAATTCCTAACTGTTTGGAAAATAAAAATTCGGGAATCGATCAGTGACACTGGTCGACACCGGTTTTGAAGAAATTCATTTTAATTCAGGAAAAATCCAGAAAATCATATAAAATCTAATATATTAGAAAATGATATTTGAAATTGAAATCGGTCAAATACAGGAAGTAAATCAAAAAATACGATCGAAAAGCTGAATACGCAACTAAGTACGTATTCTGGAAACGGGGTATTACAGTTCTCTCAAGAACTCTCACCAGAAATCCTTAACCCTAAAAATGAGTTACATCCTCTATTTATAGAGAGGAGAAGAAACCCCTAAAATAGCTCCAGGTCAGGTCCAGAATCAGTTCTGACCCGACTGTCGGTCAACCAGGTAGTCGATCGACCCAAGTGTGCGGTTGACCATCCGGTCAATCGCTCAATGCCCTATATTATTGCAGGACTTACTGAAAATGTCGGTCAACCACCCGGTCAACCAACTCAACTGCGTTCCTCTTCCTTGTGCAACATCGCTCGAGCGGTCGACCGATCCAAGTCTTGTACATGTCGATCGATCAAAGTCCTGTCATAGAGTTTAAAAAACTCTATCTCCTTTTTTTGCCCTCTCTCTCTCTCTACACTATTCTTATTTGTGTTACACATTAATAATTATTACTTTAGTACCCTCCATCAAACTAACGGTGGCATGATATCGAGAGCTTGTTTAGTCAAAATAGAAAAGAAACAAATATTGTTACTACTAAATGCTAAAAAAAATTTGGAGCCATCCTGAGGGTGGACAGATACGATGATGCGAAGATATCATATTAGAGAGAGTAATTTTTGAAGAAGAGCACAACAATAAAAGTGGAATCAAGGACAAAGTATCTACTGGAGAGACGGATTTAAGTGAATATGGAACACTTGCTGAATGTGATTTACCTGAGTCCTTTTTGCGTGTGGTAAGGCAGAACTTCGAGGCCGTGAATCTTTTTAGTATACACTAGGTGGACTTAAAAAACCTATGAGGAGCCTCTTTCGCTGAAGCGAGACAGACATTGATTGAGTGCGAATTGCAAAGATGGAGAAAGAGATCGTAATATCCATGATTCGAGTAGTATTTGGTGAAGGAACGTTCAAGAAAAAAAAATTTCTATAATCAGGAGAAGTATTTTCAACGTAAGTCAACAAGGATGGGCGTGAGTTGCAAAGGAGATCCAAGGTGAGATCGGATTTTATTCGAGAGGATTTAAGTAGACACAGTTGTGACAGCTGCTTCAATTGAATTTTCTACAATCAGAAATTATTGTTTTAACAGGTAGTAATAATAGCGACAATAGTGTGATGGTGATGCCTCCTGCAACGATAACTTATAGACTTGAACATGAGAAGGACGAAGAGTAAAGAAAAGATTGGAATTTTTTTATGGACAATGAGTTTTTTTAAGACTTCAATCATAAAAGTTTAACTTAATCATTACCCATTTATCACATAGGGAACTATACTAAGCAAAACATGAGAAATTTCTTACAATATTGAGTCCTAATCATGTCAAAAATCAAAACTCAAATATTTTATACCTTACCATCATCTCTTCAAATGGAATAAATAATTGCATTCCCTCGCCAAATGAGAGTGAGAAAACGAGCTCTCTAATGACTTTCAGTCTTTTTCTTCTTTTATTTTATTTTACTTTTTTTTCTCTCAACTACAATATTCTTTTCTATTTTCTATAATTTTTATTTGGTCCAATTGGAAAAGGAATACTTTCTGTTTTTTATTGGCCAGTTTGGTTCAATTTGAAGAAAAATAATAGCATATTCCGTTTGTTGGTACGTAGAGTTCTTTTATAAAATTCCCTAAAAGAATCTATCTTTGGTCAGACAAAATTAGGTATTAGGCCAAACCCAATATCTCCACCAACACAAGGTTCTCTCTCCAAAGAATTGTAAAGAATTGTAGTAATCTATCTTTATCTATTTTTTTATCTATATCTATTCATTCTATTCATCTATATCTATATTTATATCAATCTTTCTTTACACTAAGGGTCTGTTTGGTTAAGGGTGGAAGTGAGGAAGTGAAGAAGTGAGGAAGTGGTAATAGTTCCCTTTGGAACTTGGGAATTGGTTAGTAAGTTTTCTGGTGTTTGGATGTTGTTGGAAAATATGGTTTGGAAAATGTTATGTCTTTTCCGGTGTTTGGATGGTAATGTGGAAGTGAAAGTAGAAAAGTTGACTACAAAGTTGACCGCAAAATAATATTAAATTAAAAATTAATAAGAAAAATAAAAATTAGACTGTAATTAGAATGCAAGCGAGATTTACATGAGGAAAAAATTATCTGTTTTGTGCTACAACTTATTACAAATGAGATTTACATGACCACAAAATTAACTGTAGCACTCTGGAAGTGATGAAAACGTTGTGTAAAGTAGAAAAAAGAGAAGGAAAAAAACTTTTTCCATTTTCCTTTTCCGGTGTTTGGATGAACAGCGGAAATGAGAAAAAACACTTCCCACTTCCTCACTTCCACCCAATTCCTTGAATCCAAACAGCCCCTAAGTATCCAACATAGATTGTGTCTCGTAGTTTTACCTAAGACTAGAAATTTTTTTATTATATAAGTAAACATGTCATGTTAGTAAATTTCTCTAGTAGGAATCTACTCGAAACAGTCCCAATAAATCTTAAACTTTATTTTAGAAAATAGTAGGTGGTAAAAGTTTTATGTATGTGTAGCGGTTGATTTCCAACATATGTTGAGATCGGGCTGCGTGTCCTGTCCCACAGTAACATCCCAGGCGGCCAAGTCACCTTTCTGTCAGCAAGACCAGCATGCATGCAAGCTCAGCATGGCTGAAAGAGAGAGCCTCAGGTCTTACCCTGAGCCCGCATCACTCGGTGCCATTTGTTAGGAACCTCAACTCAAACAGAGTTGCGTAGCTCTACGGAGGTTATAGTCATCGATAAAAAGACCATCTCTGAAACTACTCCAATCCGAAGCCTTCTGCTCCTGCGCTACTCACAACTGGACGACATGATACCTGCAATTCACGGATCCAGCCACGTTCTCAGATCATCTCCACATTCAAAATGTTAAAACACCCCTATATCTAGCGGATATCTCTATGTGGCTATTCCAACAATTAAGTGGCGTAATCTAAACAGTTACGAGAATTTTATAACATCCAGATTATGCAAATTCGCACCCACGATGACAGTTCAGGCGGGTATAATATGCCTCCATCCCCATCAAAAAGAGGTGAGCTTCTGATTACCACCAAAAGACATTGTTCACAAGTATTCTATGTTTTATTCAAATAAGGGTACTTATTCTCACGCTCGAGGGTTTTCGATCGGCACCACACTGATACTCCTGACCTGACAGGCGTTCTTTTCTTTGTAATTGTTTGCAGGATCAGTCAGAAGCGTCCAACTTTCTGTGAAGGAAAATCCCCACAGAGTATGATATCACTATACTTGAATCATTATACTTCAAATCTACCTAAATTGCTATGAATTCTCATTATTGAACTTTAATTGACCAATTTGCTTATTAACAAACTCTATACATATGTATATCAACATATAGACAATTGTGAGTCACTTTGAAATGAGTTGGATAGACTCGAGCCTAAATTTCATTAATTAGCGAATCAAATAACAGTGAACGGCTAAAATAATCCAAAACTTTTCCAAAAAAAATTCATATTTTGTATTGACAATCATGTACTCGAGTGAGAAAGAAGAAGAAAAAAAATGCACAAATAGGGTAACATCAATATTTGCTTTATCTTTGTGACAAGCATGTTTATATTGAATATTCAAACCTAATCCCAACTAATTAGAGAGAATAATTCAAGGCTTTGTAGATTTAATTGATTCTCTTGGACCCACGCTATTTCAATATTTTTCATAATTTTTTCAAATTTTTTTACATGCTACCAATTATAGTTATCTAACTTTTGTTATATTTCTCACCAATTTTCAATAGAAAAGTATTGAAAAAAGATGTAACAATTTGTCTTATGTAGAATAAATATTTTATCAATAGTTGTTGTTAGTGTTGGAGTTAATGAAATAAAAACCAACAATTTTCAATCTTTTATAATTCAAACAATCAAACATCATAAATGTTTGTCTATTGCAGTCCTCTTTTAAATTATTTTCCATGTCACACTAAACATTTTCATATAAGACAAATAGACACATGGGTTATTAATTCTACAAATAAAAACAAATAGGTTAAAGAGATTCCATCCACATTTTATAAATATTAGAGTTTTATTGTTGGAGGCATGCCCTCAAATTAAGAATGCTTTTGAGTTTTTTTGTTGATTAAAAGAGGTTTTAGACTTTCAAGAAAGCTTATCATGGAATCTTGAGAGTGAAGGCAAATGCTTTTAAATGCCATGCATGCACATGGCATATTTTTTGCCAAGAGAGATTAAAAAGTCAAGAAATATTCATAACAATAAAAAGATAAAAAAAAAAACAAATCAATGTCTGACGTGTTTGGCTGCAAGTAAGTGGGCGGAAGTAAGAAACTGGGGAAGTATAATTGCTCACTTTCCTATCTATGCAGGCACCAGAAAAGGAAAATAAAATAACCCTTTTTCTTCTCTTTTCTCGTTTACACAACCATTTTCTCACTTCCAGAGTGCTACAGTTAATTTTATTGTCATGTAAATTTCATTTGTAATAAGTTGTAGTACAAAACAGTTAATTTTATTGTCATGTAAATTTCATTTGTAATAAGTTGTACTACAAAACAGTTAATTTTTTGATCATGTAAATCTCACTTGCATTCTAATTAGAGTCCATTTTTTTCTTAATTAATTTTTATTTTAATATTATTTTGCGGTCAACTTTGTGGTCAACTTTTTCACTTCCACTTTCACTTTACTATACAAACACCGAAAAAGACATAGCATTTTTCAAACCACACTTCCAAATAACATCCAAACACCAAAAAACTTATTAACTAATTCTTAAGTTTTAAAGGGAACTATTACCACTTCCTCGCTTTCACCCTTAATCAAACAGGCTCATAGAGGAGGTGTCTGTGCTTATTGTTTACGTGATAAGAAAGAGGCCGATTTTTGTAAATAAGATATAAACAAGTTTTTTCTGATTAAATTCAAAATAATGAATTTTTTAATTGTCTTTTATTTTATTCCACTGAGTTTTTATTGCAAGGTACTTTTTCGTGTTTGGATTCATTGAAGTGGGAGAAAAATGAAAAGTGAGAAGTGGAAGTGGGAAATGTGAAAGTGTAGTGAAAAATTGAGATTTATTAAAATAAATTTTTCGGTGTCTGTGTAAGCAGAAAAGTATATTGTGTTTTCTGGTGTGTATAAGTAGAAGTGAAAAAGTTGACCACACAGTTGATCAAAAATAATATTAAATTAAATATTATTTCTAAAGTGACATTTTTGTATTGTAATTGGCTGCATGCGGGAATGACATCAAAATTTAATACACTAAATTATAACTTATTACAAGTGAGATTTAGGGACTGTTTGTTTCGTTGCAAAACGTCGCAAGTCGTAAGTCGTAAAATGAGAATGGAAAAAGTGAACTGTAGCAGAGAAAATATATTATGTTTTAGGGTGTTTGGTTGATAAAGTGAAGTGTAAATGGAAAAGTATATTGTGTTTTACGGTGTTTGGTTGATAAAGTGAAAGTGTAAATGGTAAAGTATATTGTGTTTTACGGTGTTTGGTTGGTAATGTAAAAGTGTAAGTGGAAAAGTTGACCACAAAATTAACTGTAGCAGTGATTTAAATATTATAAATACTATTAAATTAAATCTACTGTTGCAAATTAAATTGTATTAATAAATTTGAGATAAAAAATTAATAATCTTAATATTTTATTTATAACAATAATATTAATAAAATATTAGTATAAATAGTAAAATATTACTAAAATATTAACTAAATAAATAATATAAAATTTTAAGAAAATCTAAAGAACATTAATAAAATTTTAAGAATACTAATAAAATATAAATATTAAAAAATCTTAAAAAATAATAAAATATAGTTATAATATTATAATATTAAAATACTTGAAAATTATTATAATATAAATTTTATTATAATATTATTGTAATATTATAGAAATATAAAATTAACAAAGTAAAATATAATTATAATTTAATAATAAATTATCATTATAGTATTATTATACTGAATTATTATTACAATATTAACATAATAAAATATTAATATAATAATAAAATATATTATGATATTAATAAAGTAAATTTTTATATTAAAAAATAAATAATTAAATATATAGTAATTTTATATTAAAGTATAATATTGTTATATTAATAAAATATTAACTCTAAATAAAATAATAAAAAATGGAATAAGTATTAATAAAATAATAAAGTATTAGATAAAATATTAAATTAAAATAGTAAAATATTAAATATTAAAACAATATTAAAAACAATAAAAAAATTAAAGATTAAAAATATAAAATAATTAAATAATTAAATAAGAAATTGAACACTATTTAAAATATTAAATATTTAATAATATTAAATTATATATTGATTATCAAGTAACTGTTTTGAACTGTAAGTGTACTACAAGTGAGAGTTATATGACCACAAAATTAACTGTAGCAATTGCAAGTAGGAAAATATGAGTGTAAAAGTGAAATTTACATGACCACAAATTTAACTGTAGCAACTGCAAGTGGGAAAAGAAGAGTTGCATTTTGCAACTTGTTTTTCAGCGAAACAAACAACGGAAAATGGAAAAGAAGTTTTACGACTTGCGTTTTGCGACGAAACAAACACGCCCTTATATAACCACAAAACTAACTGTATCATCCTGAAAGCGAGAAAATAGTAGTGTAAAATAAAGATGTAAAAGAAAAATGAAAAAAAAAGAATTTTTTTTTTCATTTCACATATACGATTCAAAACAAATAAAAAAAAAGTAAGAAATGAGTTTTTTCACTTCCTATTTTCCTCTCACTTTCATGAATCCAAACACGCCCAAAAGGTCGAGTGCACATAAACACTTAAAAGTAAAGGTTTAATAATTAAACAAAAAGTTTAGTTTGGTTCGCACTCAAAATACGCACGCGCATCCCTCGTACAAAAGCTAATCAAAAAAGTCTCAAAAAAAACAGCTGTAACCAGTTTGTATGTTAATAATAATAATAATAAATAATAAATAATAATAATAATATAATTATGAGGCAGGCTTTTTGTTTTTGTTGTTGACCACATTTGCTTTCAATTATAAAAATTTAGACCATGGTCTTCTTGATTAAAATTAAGAGGAGAGCTACACTGACACCAAAGGTCCCTCTTTGCTCTGCCCAAGGCATGAGAAATTAAATCATAGTTTTCTACTCTTTAATTAATGATTCACATGCTTTGCTTTCTTTGAGAACTTAGGCACACATATCTAGCTCAAAAAAGGGGCAAAAAAAAAAAAGAAAAGAAAAAGAACAAAATACTCAAGCACATATTTTTATAGAAAAGTGGTTGATAATGGAAATAAAAACACATCAAATTCTATAGGGTTTTAAATGCCATATGTGGCACGAACAATCTTATCATAGACTGTATTGTATACGGAACGTATCCGATACGCGTGTTGGATACTAATATCATATGTATTTTTAAGAATCTGTCAAATCTCCGCGTGTTGCGTCCGTATCAGAGTAATCGTATTCGTGCAACTAAATTTTAGAAAAATGCCTCAAGACAAGTTATAAATATTGCTGTTTAGACGAAAGCAAATAAATTTTACAAAAAATAAGACACAAAATTTTATTATAAACAGAAGAATAATAGGAATAACACATGCATATTATTAATGTTTTTAAGTATCTCAGAAAATTTCTAAATGCACTCTAAAAATAATTTTTCAATTTTTTTTAGGTATCTACTATTATTTTAATGTTTTTTTTTTCCTTCATTGTAGTGCCTTTTCTGGCTGTTTGGATTCAAGGAAGTGGGCGGAAGTGAGACAGTGGGAAGTAGATTTTTTTTTCTTTTGAAAAATGAGAATCTGTGTGTATATTTTTCAGTGTTTAATTGGTAGTTGAGAAGTGAAAGTGAAAAAATATATTGTGTTTTTCGGTATTTGATTAGAAGTGTGATAGTAGAGGTGGAAAAGTTAACCACAAAGTTGACTGTAAAATAATATTAAAATAAAAATTAATTATGAAAAATAAAATTTGGACTGTAATTAGAATGCAAGTAAGATTTACATGAGCACAAAATTAACTGTTTTGAGATACAACTTATTACAAATGAGGTTTACATGACCACAAAATTAACTGTGACAGCTTAAAAGAGAAGAAATTGTTGTGTAAAGGGAAAAGAGAAAAAAAAAAGAGGGTGTTTTATTTTCTTTTTCTGGTGTTTGGATGGACAACGGAGTGAGACTTCCCACTTTCTCACTTCCGCCCACTTTTTTAAAACCAAGCAACCTCTAGTGTCTTCCTTCCTTATCGCCAGTCCCTTCGTGCAAGCGACGAGCCCAGAATTTTTAGAAAAAAATAAACAACACCTTAAATTGGCAACTTGCAAAACTACTAAAAGATTTAGAAAAATAAATAAGTAATTTGAGAAAAAAACAGTTCCTTGATAATTATAATTAGTTTGGTATGTCTAGATTTTCCATCATTGTGTATAAAACAAAGTTAAGTGTGGATATTTTAAGTAAGAAAAATAGAAAAAGATTATTTTAAAAGATAGATTGAAAAGAAAAATTCTTTCTTTTTCTTTCTTTTAATAGTATATATTTCACCTTTCCTTTTCTGTTTACCCAAGCAAGTGGCACATCATATCTAATATTCACTAAGCCAGAGGGATAGAGAATTCTTTTTTTGATTTTTTAGAAAAATCATAAAGCTCAGAAAATAAGGATTGCACATGATCTTTTTAGCATCCGAACCTCTTCACTGGGGTCTCAATTGTATCGTGGATTGTTCATAACAGCTGATGAATGAGCCAGAGCTAATCATGACGCGAGTCTCTATCAAAAAGACACTATTTTTACTCTTGTAATTTCAGTTCGAAATGGACCGGAAGAGATTTGAAAAATCTGCTGATGCACGCCATGTGAGAGAAAAGCGAGATGAGAGGTTTTGCCAAACAGAAATTTAGAAATTGGTTCAAAAAAAAGAATTATTTATTTAATCAAATGTCAGGAGTCTATCTCAAATCAATTTTTTCTTCTCTGATATCAGAATACACAAAAAAATATGACGTTTTGCTGATTTGTGGGTTACAAAATCTGCTTCAAATGGACCAAACAAACAATGAATTTTGGATTCTATGTCCAAAATCCACCCATGTCAGAGCAAAAAATTCAGATTTTTGCAAAATAAATGCAAACAAATAGGTCCCAATAAATTGTATCGTGAGAATTTTTTTTCACATTGATAGCTTAATAGCTTTTCCAGTAGGTGGCGAGACTTAATTTGAGAAGGGAGAATACAAATTGCTCACTCTCATCTGGTGGTTACAAATTGAATGTTTTCTATGAGTAAAATAAGTTTGGACCGCTTGAATTTTTATTTTACTGTACATGGCTTAAAACTGGATTTTTTTCTTTTCTTTTTTTTTTTTAGCATCATGTCACATGTAGTTGAACTTGAACACGTGACTTCTCACAAACCACTCTCATCTTTTTATCAGTAAGTCAGAGTTCAATGACTGTCATAACCGGACTTGAATTTAAGACTCCCAACAGCATACTCTCGTCCTTTTGTTAATGAGTTAAGCCTTGCA
This sequence comes from Agave tequilana, assembly GCA_038442645.1. Lineage (NCBI taxonomy): Eukaryota > Viridiplantae > Streptophyta > Magnoliopsida > Asparagales > Asparagaceae > Agave > Agave tequilana. Next base: position 81,660 of record JAVJIF010032089.1, on the reverse strand, counting down.
GACAGACAGACCGTTCAAAAGGATGTAAGGTATCTGACCACTCAAAACATTTTGCTGTTGGTGTTTGGACACAGCAGAGAACTAGTTTCCATTGTCTTGAATTATAATAATAAAGCCATAATAAGATAGAAGATGAAAGAATCTGAGTGATAACGGGTGGGTAAAGTGGGTGGGGTATGATTGGACAGGATCTCTGCACTTGAAATCCGACCAACTCTCCAACCCCTCCCACTTTGAGAGATAGCGACGCGCCGGAAAATATTCGAGGGAGAGGCCCTTCTCACTGGAGCTTCCTGAGAACTTCATGACCGGTCACCTCATGAACGATCCGAACTATTCATTTTAATCTACATATTCTAATTAGGTTACCAATAAAAAATCATGCGATTCTAAGATTTTTTTATTCATGCATCAAATGGCATCTTTATTTTACGGCTAATATAAAAAATTTGTGACCGCTTAACGCATAAGTAAAAAAGGATTGGAATCACATGATGTTTTATTGGTAACCTAATTAAAGTATGTAAATTAAGATGAAGGGTTCAGATCATTCATGAGGGTGGCCGGTCGTGGAGTTCGCACGAAGCTCCTGTGAGAACCAGTTCTCACAAGAATAGTTCCAATATATATATATATATATATATATATATATATATATATATATATATATATATATATATATATATATAGAAAAATGGATATCAGCCGGCAGGCTGAGAAAACTCTCTCAGCCTGCGCTGACGTGGCTCAAATTGTCACGTCACTGAGTTGCGACACGCTTTTAGGCGACTGTTAAATTACCAAATACCCCTTATGAAAAGCAACTCTTAGAGCGTTCCCTTGATTATTGTTTATTATTATTTTTCCCCCCTTTTTTTTGCCGCTCTTTATAGGGTATTCTATATAAATTACTTTTCACCCTATTTTCCTGACCTCTTTTTGAAAGATCTAGTTTCATCTTTTCAGTCTGCGATAAACTTTTTTTCTGAAAATATAAAATCTTTTTAGATCAATTTTTTTTTTCGAAAAGCTTTAATGTCGACGTCTGAGCAGTATACCGACGATCTTAATTTGGAAGATATTACATCTGGATCTACTTTCTCTCAGAATATTGAAAATCTTGAAGGGTTGACATCTCTGCATGCCGATCAACAGGTTTTTATTGTTTATATATATTTTAAAAACAATTTTTGAAATATTGATTTTTTTTTCTTTAGACTATGAGGTACTGCGACCGTTTTAATATTCGGTCGCAATCTTATTTGAAAATAATCTCCGGCTGTGAATTCTTTTTTTCTAGGGTATGCGTTTTAGGTCGCAGTCTTTAATAAGGAGTAATATAGATTTCTTCACATACGGATAACTGCGACTTAGGTCATAGTCTTTAGTAAGGAGTAATATAGATTTCTTCGCATGCGGATAACTGCGATCTAATAAGGAATAATATAGATTTATTCACATACTGATAACTGCGACTTAGGTCGCAGTCTTTAATAAGGAGTATTATAGATTTCATAACTGCGACTTTGGTGGCAGTCTTGAATAAGAAGTAATATAGATTTCTTCTCATACGGTTAACTGCGACCTTGGTCGCAGTAATTGATAAGAAGTAAATTATTTTTCATCTGTTATGCGACCTTGGTCGCATTTATATAACTTATATTTTATTCATTTAATTGGTGTAATTTTTTTTTGGTAGGATATGAATGCACATGGAGAAATGTCTGGAAGCTCAGATAAGTTTTTAGGGAAACAGTTCTTGTCGCATATGGAAGCATACAATTTCTACAATTCTTTTGCAAGGAATAGAGGTTTTAGCGTGAGAAGAAAAGGTACAGATAAGTCACGGAAGCCTCCACATGAGATTATTTGCAGAAAATTTTGCTGCAACAAGGAAGGTCTGAAGAAATTATGTGACAAAAGACAAGATGGGCTTACAGTGCATCGTCGAGTTAACACTAGAGTAGGTTGTCCTGCTGAGATGCATATCCGTCTTCGTTTATTTTCGGACTCAAGTCGATATTGGGTTATCACAAAATTTGTTGATACTCATTCACATGAATTGTCTAGCCCTGATAAGGTACATCACCATTACTCTCACCAGTCTCATCGTTCAACAATTAGCAGAAGCATTATGAGCAATCTGGTTGATGTTGGAATGCGGCCTTCAAATATTTCCCGCGTTGTGAATGCAATGAGCCAGGGAGAAGGCTTTGAAGAAGTGCGCCCTCAACAAGTTATTGATTTCACTCGTCAATGTAGAAATAACTGCGGTGATGAGTTTATTGCTATTATCAAATATTTTCAAGAGAAAGCCGAGACCGATCCAGAATTCTTCTTTTCAAGTGAAGTCGATAACGCGGGCACACTGAGAAGCATTTTTGGGCTGATGGAAGAGCTATTTCCTCGTATCTTACCTTCTGTGATGTGATCGTTTTTGACACCACATACAGAACTAATCACTTGAGCTTGCCATTTGCTCCATTCACTGGAGTAAATCATCACCGGCAGTCAATTTTGTTCGGCTGTGCTTTGCTTGCTGATGAGCAGAGGGATACTTTTGTTTGGTTATTCCAAAAATGGCTCAAGTGCATGCATGGAGTTGAACCCAAGCTGATTATTACTGATCAGGATGCGCAGATTGGTGACGCCATCAAGATTGTTTTCCCAACTTCTCGGCATCGTTACTGTTTCTGGCATGTGCGGAAACATATTGCCGAGCAACAAATCCCAATGGCAAACAAGTATGGAGAAGATATGGTCTCCGATTTTCATGCTTGGTACACCTCCCGCGATATAAGGACTTGTGAGGAAAGATGGCGTCTGATGAGTGAAAAATATCAGTTAGAAGAAGAAGATGACAGTTGGTTGATGAAGATGTACAGGCTTCGTGGACACTGGGTTAATGCATATCTCAAGGATGTTTTCTGTGCTGGAATGACAACCAGTCAGAGGTCCGAGAGTATTAATTACTTTTTTGATGGTTTTGTTAACTCAAACACTAAACTAGTGGAATTTGTTCACCAATATGATAAAGCCGTTGCTTCCCGTCGTGCATCTGAATCTCTTCAAGATTTTAGGGGTTTGAATTCTGTGCCCAATTGTACATCCAATCCATATGAGATACAGGTTTCGAAGTTGTATACACCGAAGATTTTTCAGTTGTTCCAAAATGAATGGGCAGTTGTAATGACACTGTTTTCAGAAGAGGTGGAACATGACAAACCTGGATCAATATATTTGGTTGGTAATTTTTCAGAACCAAAATACAGCTGGGAAAAGGTCAGTTATGATAAACGAGAGGAACTTCATGTTTCTTGCAGTTGCTCGTTATTTGAAACAGAGGGTATCCTATGTGGACATATTCTGTGTATTTTGTGGCGCAATCACGTTACACATATACCGGAATCATATATACTTCAGAGATGGAGGTTGGATGCTCGTTACAAAAACATTGCAATTGAAAATGGCATGAGGCTTTTTCCCAGTCAAGGCACTCCACGGACGGCTAGATTGTTGACAGTTCATTCAAAATTTAATGCAATTGTGAACATGGTCGCTGATTCTGATGAAAATATTTCAAAGTTGGAGGCAGTTTTGGAAAGTTTTGCCCAAGATACAACTAGAGAATACAGAGCAATGTCAGGAAATGATCGTTCATCACAGCCTAAAACTGCGGTTGGTTCCAGTGGATCCGTTGTCGTATTGCGAGATGGTGAAGAATTGAATATACGTGATCCAATTGGTCCTGTACCAACCAAGGGGAGGCCTAGAGCTGCATCCAGGCTTAAGTCTGGTTTTGAAGATTCTATTTCTCAGAAGGAAGTTAAGCATCGAAGATGTGGTAACTGCCAAGAGCTGGGCCATTACAGGACTGGTTGTCCGTTATTGGTATTACATTAAACCTGTTAATAATTTTTTTTCTAACGATTAATCTTAAAAATTCTTACTATTTAATTTTTTTTGGCAGAAGAAGTAGCTTTGGGTTGCTTCCATCTCGAAGGAACAAAGACTTCAATTTTTTTATGAAGTGCGACCAGGGTCGCACAGTGTAGAGAGATTAAGTTGATTTCTTACACTGGCATGTAATTATAATCAGATTTATTATCATGCTTTGATTTCTACTGTATTATTTTTGTTTGTAGTTGTACTTTAAAGTTTTAATGCTACTTTATAGTTTAATTTTTTTTGTTTATAATGTAGTCAGAGACTTTGTCTCGTTGTACATGGTTAATTGCAACCAAGGTCGCAGTGTTGTTATTGATAAAGATGGCCAGCAACTTCAATCTAGGGTCGCATTACATGTACTGCGACCAAAGTCGCAGTACGTTAGGTAGGTTTTTCCTTTATATTAACACGCATAGCGACCAATGTCGCAGTGTTGTTGTTGATTAAAACATTGCCGCCATCAACTGCGACCAAAGTCGCATTGTATTTTACTAAGGCTGCGGCTATCAACTGCGACCAAAGTCGCAGTATGTTAGGTAGTTTTTTTCCTTTATATTAACACGCATAGCGACCAATGTCGCAGTGTTGTTGATTAAAACATTGCCGCCATCAACTGCGACCAAAGTCGCATTGTATTTTACTAAGGCTGCGGTTATCAACTGCGACCAAAGTCGCAGTACGTTAGGTAGTTTTTTCCTTTATATTAACACGCATAGCGACCAATGTCGCAGTGTTGTTGTTGATTAACACAATTCCTAAAGGCATGTTTGTTTCTAATATCAGTACGCAATAGTAAAAACCAAGTTGTAACAAATGAAGACTGTAAATAATCAATGGAACTTATAATAAATAAATGTATAGAAATGTGTATTGAAAGTACACCTAGAGGGGGGGTGAATAGGTGTAAATGCTAATCTAAGGCTAAATGCAAACTCTAATGCTCTAAAAGCGGAAGCTAATGCAAGTGTTGGACAAACTAATACAATTCAACAAGTGTAGCCGAATTCCCCTTGCGAGGCTCTGAACTAACTCCTCTTGATTCCCCTTAAAATGGGTTGAGGTGCTATGTGAAGCTCTTGTTGGATGAGTATAAGTTAGGCACACACACACAAGCAATCCAAGCAATCAAGGATATAGCAATACAATGCACACAATTAAGCCAAGCAAGTATAGATGAATTGCAATAGAAATATATGCAAGGCAATATGAAACAATGCTCAAAACACAAGCAAGTATATATGATGATATGAATGGATGATGCTTGCACAAATGTAAAAAGAGTAGAGTTGAGAGAAATTGGATCAAACGCAAAGACCAAGATGTGTTTCGAGGTTCGAGCCCCTAGCTCTACATCCCCGCCTACACCACCGTGTAGGATTTCCCAATCCACTATAGGAGTACCAAAACTCCTCTCTCAACCTTACAAAGCCACCGAGGCTATACAACCACAATCCACACCTCTACCGAAGAGGTATACGGCCCGTAGCCGAAATACAACAAACCCACAACCTCTACCGAAGAGGCTCACAACAAACTCAATCACCCGATCACCTCTACCTAAGAGGGATTCACAAATAACAAGGGTGTTTTACAATAAAGAGGTTTACAACAACAACCTCAAACACTTCTCTTTCTTTTTCTCTTTTCTTTTTCCACACAAAACAAAGATCCTAATAACTTAGGATAGAAGATATAGCTCAAGTGGAAACTAAGTGTTTTGGAAACAAGCAATAAAGAAAAATACTTGGGAAAATTCTTGCCAAAAGATATAGAATGAAAATCAACACAAATATCCCAAATCCTATTTTCTTTGATTTTCCAAAACACAAAACAAATAAAGATGAATCACTTTTAGCACTTAAACTCTTTTGAAAACACTTTTAAAACAATGAAAAAGATCTGGAAAAACTAGCACAAAAATCTTAACCAAAAACTCCAAACAATGGGGTTTATATAGCCCCTATACAAAACTAGCCGTTAGGCTGACGTGTCAGCCTGACAGGCGGTCGGTCGACTGGCCGGTCGACCGTCCAACGGCTATTTTTGACCGTTGACAGCTGCCGGTCGACTGGTCGGTCGACTGGTAACAACCCGAGACCAAACCTGTTTCAGTACAGTCGACTGGCCGGTCGACTGGCCGACGTGCACAGTTTTGTGCACGTCCGGTCGACTGGTCGGTCGACTGGCCGCTTGGCCCAGTCGACTGTCCCAGTCGACTGGCCCAACCTGGCAGACAGCAAAAATAGGTCAGGTTGGAACGCATTTTTGAGGTCTAAAACGTTCGAATTTGGAAATAAGTATATAGGATGAAGTTGTAGATATTGAAGTCTACTTTCTAATGCAACTTAAATCAAATCAATATCAATTCAGAATTAAAAGTTATAAATAAAATACTAAAAGGTGTCAAAACAGATACTGTAAAACTGTTTTCAGAACAAGAACAGATTTCAACCAAATATTTGACAACTTTAAAATTAGAATCAGGAAATGGTTATTAAATAAGAAATTTAGATCTGAAAGTTATCTTTGAGATGAAAGTTAAATCATGTTATTTGAATATAAAAATAAAAAGTTATGATAATAACTATAGAAGGGTGTCAAGCCTTGAAATCCAAAACCGATTCAATCAAAAACCAAACATGTATTTTTATCAAACATGATTTTCCAAACATGAATAGAAATATCAAAATAAGTTTATCTTGAAGGTTAACGCATGTATGTATAGAAAGAAATCATCTACTATACATATAGAATATGAAAACTTGTTTTGATCAAACTATTCATGAAAACCAAATATCAAAACATAAAACTTGTGTGTTGTGCACTTGAGCATATCAACTAAACTAAGCTTTACAAATGGATCTAAAAACTCTATCTAAACTAGGATACCTAAGTCTTGCTTGTAGATCTTCTATCTTCAAGTAGACTAGCTCCCAAACCGTGATCTTCCAAGTGCAAAGGTATAATCTTGAAGCTTTGGCACCGGAATCACCATGATATGCTTCCAAAAACCCTTGTTGAAGCTAATCATCAAAACTAATAACCTGCTAATGATCTGAAACTTAGAAACACAAGATTATTAGTAAACATAACTACATGAGTGAGTCATCATCAAAACTAGAGTGGAAGGCCTTTGGGCCAACATGTATAAATTAAATCAATACAACAAAAAAATTATGCAATGAATTGCACTTGAAATATTTTTTACATTTATAAAAAAATTGTGGTATATCAATAATTTGTCAACTATCAGTCTTCAAATGTCATATGTCGTACAATGTCTGTTTCTTCATCCCAACTCTTCTCTACATCTGCAAGTATCATGTATGCAAGCTCACTTCTTAGTTTCTGTACACCAGCAACCGTAACAGCATCAACAGCTGATAGATGATACCCAGACGCTATGCTTTCCATGTACTTGCATACATATATAGCGCAATCAACACTGAAATTTCCATAGAGCAATCATTAAATGAAATTAGATTTTGTACCAAAAAAAAAGTAGAAAATATGTAATGAAATTAGATGTCAAAAATTTATATACCTGTTTGCTTGTTGGGGGCATTTTGCGTATTTTATTTTATTTTTTCTCATTTTTTTTTTTAAATGAATCTGAAAAATCTCTTTTAATCTATCTTTCTGCAATGTCAATAGGAACAAAAATTAGTATTAATCAAATTAATTGCAAGTTTCCAGTAATCAAAATATTAAACTTCAACTCACCATTATTCTTGCATCATTTTGTAAAGGTTTGTTATACTACTTTTTTTGTCAGCTGGGACCAAAGAGTTGTAAAAAATCCACTCTTCTGTGCTGCAATCGAATACCAGCAAGGTCCAGTGAAATCCCTGCTCGTCGGCACTATGTTTGTGATTGATCGGGAAGAACATGTACTGCACGTCAGCTGTCCAGTTTTTCAACATCTTCTGCTTGATGAAATGACCTTCCAGATCTTCAATTTTATTTACAACACCGTGCTGCGGACAAGAAGAAAAAAATTTTAAATCGAATACAAAATGAATTTAAAATATAATAAAAAATTTCTAAACTGCGACCTTAGTCGCACTATATTATTTAGTCGCAGTATATGAGTTAGTAGCAGTACATTTTAATTATAAACTGCGACCTTGGTCGCATCTCCGACCTTGGTCGCAGCTCTGACCTTGGTCGCAGGTCTTATCTGTTACTTTTTGTCGCAGTACCTGAGTTAGTAGCAATACATTTTAATTATAAACTGCGACCTTGGTCGCAGATCCGACCTTGGTCGCAGGTCGCAGCTGTTACATTTTGTCGCAGTACCTGAGTTAGTAGCAATACATTTTAATTATAAACTGCGACCTTGGTCGCAGTACATGTGTTAGTAGCAGTACATTTTAATTATTCACTGCGACCTTAGTCGCAGTACATGATTTATGCCTACATAGAGAATATTAGTAATCTGTTCCAGAGTTGATATTACATTAAACCGTAAAGGAGAAAGTAGATTTTTACCCAAGCTTCGCTTCGGAAGAATATGCTTTTTAATCCTTCTCTTTTCTCAAGATGCTGCATGTAGAAATGAATTACATTTGAATCTAAGTCTTTACTGAACATCAGGTCCTCAATGTCATTCCTTGAAATGATGATTGAATTATTGGTATCCTGATACGCAGTAGAACTGCAAGATATTTAAAACAAAGTTAGTAATTTAATTGTTCTTATATAAAGGTATAACAGAAATTTTTTGGATTTGAATTAACTTACTCAGAGTAGGACTTGTCGAAGAATTTTTTATAAGATCTTGTTGATGGGGCTGCAGAATTCTGTATGATGTGGTTTCGGTCAATTCTCTCGATGTGGAGGAAATCTCTTTGTCGCCGAAACCAGCGGTAGAACTCGCAGCCGCAGGCTGTGGAAGAGGATTTTCATTTTTTTTCTTCTTCTGTTTTGGATAAACAAAGTCGGAGTCATCACGATCTCTTTCAGCGCGCTTTCGTTCTTTGACTCCCCTTTCTATTGTTCCTTTAGAGGTTTCCAAAACAGCTTCTTTTGAGGGTTGCTTCTGAGGCGGAGTATGTTCTTGAATTTCTTCTTCAGAAGCTCTATCTCTTTGGATTTCTTGAGTCATTTGACTTAGATCCAGAGAAAAACTTGGAATATCTTCCCCAGCAATAATTAAAACAGACTCAGAACCCATGATTTTATCCTCTTCCAGTTTTTTCTTCTTCTCCTCTTCAGCCTGCTTCTCCATCTGCTCCTTCATTCTTTTGTTCTCCATCTGCGCCTTCCTCCTCTTCTTCTCATTCTCTTCCTCTTCCCTCCTCCTCCTCTCCTGCCCCTCCTCTTCCCTCCTTCTCTTCTCCTTCTCCTGCTCCTCCTTTTCCCTCCTCTTCTTCTTCTCCTCTTCTTCCCTCATTCTCCTTTCATTCTCCTCCTCTTCCCTTCTTCTATTCTCCTTCTCCTTCTCCTCCACTTCTCTCCTCCTGTTCTCCTTTTCCTTCTCTTCTTCCCTCTTCTTCTCCTTCTCTTTCTCTTCCTCTTCCCTCTTCCTCCTTTCATTCTCCTCCTCTTCCCTTCTTTTATTCTCCTGTTGCCTTCTTTGGTTTTTCTTCTCTTTTTTTTCTCTTCTTTTTTTTAATTTTAATTCAGCCTCGATTTTTTTCTCTGTCTCCATATTTTCAATCTTTTTTTCAAGCTGAGAAACATAATCTCTCAAGAGCTGATTTGCAGACCTCAATCGTTTTATTTTTGCTGCTTGATCATCCGGTGTAGGTGGCAAATAACCTTCAAAAATTGGTTCTTGCTCACTCGTTTCAGCTTGATCTGGCTCCTTTTCCGCCGGGATGTCAGCCTCATTCAATGTATGGCCTCCTTCTTCTCCTTCACTTTCACCTTCTTCTTCTTCTTTTTCTTCACCTTCATCTTCATCTTCATCTTCTGCTGCTTCTTCTTCCTCATCCTCTTCCCCTTCAACTGGAAGGCCAACCATAATTTTTTCATCATTAGAGATGTTGGCCATTCGACTCAAAATCTGAAAAAAAACAGAAAAAGGTAAGCTAAAAATAAAACAATGAAATAATGATACTGCGACCATGGTCGCAGTTTATTTATGAAATATTTTAGATAAGATTGCGACCATGGTCGCAGTATGTTTGTCGTGCATAAATTTATCTGCCAAGACATGCAGCTCAACACTGCGACCATGGTCGCAGTATGTTTGTCGTGCATAAATTTATCTGCCAAGACATGCAGCTCAACACTGCGACCATGGTCGCATTTCTGTTGAAAAGGGTATTTTCAAGAGAATGCGACCATGGTCGCACATTATTTGTCAGGCAGAAAATGAACTGCGACCTTGGTACTCAATACTGCGACTATGGTCGCATTTTATTTGTACTACACATAAAAAGAAGTTTAACTTACAATATTGCTGTCAATCTTTTTTAGATCAACTTCAAGTAGAGATCTGCCAATAATCTTACTGCGCGTGGGGTTTTTCCTCCAAACCAGATCTCTGCTCAAAAATAGGTGCCCTCTCACACAGCCAATACTGCCAAAAATTAAAAAATAAATTAGTTTCCACAAATTTTCTCAATTTATGGGTAAATTTCATACAATGTTGGCCAAATTTGAGATTTCTACTTACAATAATTTGCACGGAGCATCCTTGCAGCTCGTACGTGGCTTGCCTGAAGATGTTCATTGACTCAATCAGGAATTGCCAAACAGCTTTTGCCCAGCATATTGTCCTCATCAGTTGCATATTGGCAATCTGTTCCACAATATACCACGGCACCGTGCATTTACTGCCAGAGAAGAAAAGAGTGGCCGACATGTACAGGATGACTAATGTGGTAAAGTCTTGAGCTGCAAGTCTATTTATGTCTCTTATAATTTTCTTCATAGACATTTGCTGCTCAAATTGTTCATCCTGTGTCACATCTAATATATCCCTCCTCCTCCTCTTGACAAGAAGATCATCCAAAGCATTTTCAATAGATACTTTTGTGATCTTCTTTATATTGGGGAAAAAATGTTTTATAACCCCTCTATCCTTCAGCGTACATGTCTTATTCATCACAAAATCTACCCCATTGACAGGTAGACCAAAAGTAAGGGCAACATCCTCCACTGTTAACTCAATCTCTTTGCCCCCAATTGTAAAGATCCTTGTATTACTGTCATACTGGTCTAAAATACGCAGTACGGCCAAGTTTGATTTAAGAGCCTTTTCAGCCGCAAATTCTTCATTGTAAAACGCCATGAAGATTGGGCCAAATGGGGTATTCTTCATCGCCTCTACGAAATTTGCCGGTATGTACTTCTTAAATTTCTTCATTAACTGGCACATTGGTTTTATGCTTGATCTCAGAGGACGAACCTGTATCTGTTGTTTACCTACGTAGGAAGAAAAATTAAACACTTTAGACCAATGATTATTGAAAAATCATAAGGGAATAAAAAGCAGATTTGTTTTTTTAATAAACTGCGACCTCGGTCGCAGTCATGCTTAAAAATTAAAAAATTATTAGACCCAGGACTACATTGCGACCAAGGTCGCATAAGACTACAGTACATTCAGAAATAACTGTGACCTGGGTCGACACGGCGACCAAAGTCAGAAAATACTACGGTGCAATCAATAACAACTGCGACCCTAGAACGTACTGCGACCAAGGTCGCATTGCGACCAGGGTCGCACTACGATCAAGGTCGCATAAGAGTACAGTGCAATCAGAACAACTGCGACCCTAGTCAACAGTGCGACCAAGGTCGCATAAGACTACAGTTCAAACAGAAACAACTGCGACACAAGTTTGATAAAAACATATTATTTAAAATAAACTGCGACCTTGGTGAAGACTTGAGACTACAACTCTGATTTAAACAACTGCGACTCCCATGTCGTCAGTATGTGAGAAAAAAAAGTAAATTTCATATACTGCGACCAAAGTCGCATTCGTCTACAAGGAAAGGTAAAAAAAAAAAAAAATTTCCAAAGTCGCACAGATCTGAAATGCGACACAGTAAAAATAGAAGTAAATAATAAAAACTTTTCAAAAAATAGGACCTTTATCGTCTAAAGTTTGAAAATCTCTTTTCGTAATTGCGACCATGTTTCCAATATTTAAAAAAAATTTAAAAAAAATGCGACTTCAGAAATAAATCTTGAAAAAATTTAAAACTATGAAAATACACAAAACCCTAAAAATTTTTGAAAATATCAATTTTGTGGTACCTTTTTCGACGGATGATTTCTTAGGCGCCATCAGTTGCAAATAATTTTTTTAAAAACGGATGAAATTTTTGAAGGAAAAGAACTAATTGGATCAGAACCGCCGGTTGAAGTTTTAGAGCTGTAAATTTTTTTGGAAGACTATTTTTTTACAATAAGGTAAAAGGTTGTGATGGAGGGTATTTTCGGAAAATACAATGTTGAGGTGACTGGCATTAAATTGGGCGGGATTTTACAGGATTTTTTCCGCCAAATTTTTTAACAGATGTGGGGCGGTGATGTTGCCACGCCCGCAGGCTGAGAAAACTCTCTCAGCCCGCAGGCTGAGGTACATTAACCCCATATATATATATATATATATATATATATATATATATATATATATATATATATATATATATATATATATATATATATATATATATATATATATATATATATATATATATGGGCTTACTGTACCTCAGCCTGCGGGCTGAGAGAGTTTCTCAGCCTGCGGGACGGGCTGAATATAGGCCACACATTGGTCGCAGAGTGTGGGCGCCAAAAAAATCAAAAAAATCCCGCCTAAACAATCGTGAAACAAATTGACAAAAATACCTCTTTTATATGACGACTGCGACTTCTAGCATTGAAAAGTAAAAAAACATTCCATGGTCGCAGTTACTTAATCATTTATCAGTTCCCAATGCGACTATGGTCGCAATAATGAACTGTTTTGGAGTTCAAAGTAATTTAAAATTATACTGTATTAACTTTTAAACTGTTTTGGATAACTGAACAGTCACCTAGGAAGTATACAATTTTTGGAAAAACATAGAAAATATATTTGAGAGATATTCACGTGGTCCAAGAGCTTAAACCTTTTGGAATTCCGGGATTAAAATATATAAAGGGTCATGAGCAAAGGATTAAAAACATACTAAGTTATTTTTGCTTAAACTCGTTACTCTCACTGTTCGAAAAATACATTCAAAAAATGTCTTCACCATCACCACCGTCTTCACCGGAAAGAAGCCAATACATTCAAACAATGTCTTCACCATCACCACCGTCTTCAACAGAAAGAAGTCAATCATTAAATGATGATTTTATGTTTAGTTCTGAAACAATGTCTCGCTACGGGTCAGAATCTGAGCTTGATACAGACGACCCTTTCTGGGAGTTCATTGATGAACCAAAATACAAACATGAAGAGGAAGAAAGCGACGATGAGACTGTACCTGAAGAGGAGGAAGAGACAGAAGACGAAAGCGATACAGAAGACGAAAGCATGACTCTTGACGACGAATCTGATTACGATGGTGATGACGACGATTAGAAGTTAAAAAATTGTATTTTGTTTTTCTTTTTAAATATATATAAATCTGTTTTCTAAAGTTAATTGTGTGAATTACATTTTTTACTACTATATATTGGTTGAAATACTGCGACCATGGACGCAGACTTAATAAAAACAATGCGACCTTGGTCGCAGTTGCTGGTCTTTACTCTTAATCAACAACATCACTGCGACCTTGGTCGCAGTTGGTGGTCTTTATAAATAATCAATAACAACACTACGACCTTGGTCGCAGTTGATGGCCGCAGTCTTAAAAATATAATCTGCAATCTTGGTCGCAGTTGCTGGTCTTTAGTCTTAATCAACAACAACACTGCGCGAGGTGACACGTCACCGCAGCAGTTGCTTAGTCGCAGTTTTTGGTCGCAATGTCGACCCTGGTCGCAGTTGTTTATGTTTGCACTGTAGTCTTATGCGACCTTGGTCGCAGTGTCGTCTCTGGTCCAAGTTGTTTTGTTTGCAATGCATGACTGCGACCAAAGGTCGTAGTTTATTAAAAAACAAATATGCTTTTTATTTATGTCCACGCATTTATCTCCAGGCATGTGAAAATGATACAAAACGATCTCTTATACAATAAGATTGAGTGTTACAATATAGCAGTACAAAGAAAACTAAACATCAAAAAGAGCCATTGTTGACTAAGAGCAGTGGTGTTATTGAGGTCTTTTTATTTATGTCCAGGCATGTGAAAATGATACAAAACGCTCTCTTATACAATAAGATTGAGTGTTACAATATAGCAGTACAAAGAAGATTAAACATCAAAAGAGCCCTTGTTGAATAAGAGCAGTGGTGTTATTGAGGTCCCCGTGTATTAAAAAACTGTGGACGTCGAGGACCATGACTTCTTCTCTTGCGGACGACGAGGACCATGACTTCTTTCCTTGTGGACGAACATCGATCAAGTTCACCGGCCAAAATATTCTCCCAGAGGCCCAGCGAACCTGAAAAAGGACAATCAAGCTCTGGGTCATCTTCGTGCATAGGGTCATCTTCATCCATGGAGGCAGGCCCCTGTTAGAGACTCTGAAGAAGGCGGAAATTCTCAGAGCAATTGCTCTCAAATGAAAACAGTCTAATTATGGGCTGTTAAAGGGAGAGGGTGAGCCCTATTTATAGGCAGCCCATAATAACCATAATTAATGGTTCATTAATCAGAACCGTCGGCCTTAATGGTCTCCAACCGCCGGCGCCGGTTTGGTATTAAAAGACATTAACGCCTAAACCCAATGAAGAGCCGACGCGTGGACAACAGCTTCGCGAAACAACGAATGGTGCGGGTTCGTCAACGTAGACTTGACGTTAAAAAGATCTCATAAAAATCTTTATGACATGTCGCGTCTCACGGAGTGACTCCAAGTCGCATCAGACAACAGACAACTTTTCATTTTTCATTTAGATTCAAAAAAATGACTTAATCCAAAACAACACTTAATAAAACAACAACACGGCGACCTTGGTCGCAGTTGCTGGCGGCAGTTTTAAACCAAAACAGCAGTGTCGACCTTGGTCGCTATGCATGTTAATCTAAAAGGAAAACACTTACTTAACGTACTGCGACCAAAGTCGCAGTCCATGTAATGCAACCTTAGATTGCAGTTGCTGGCCATCTTTATCAATAACAACACTGCGACCTTGGTCGCACTTAACCATGTACACTGCGACCATCTTTATCAATAACAACACTGCGACCTTGGTCCCATTTAACCATGTACACTGCGACCTTGGTGACATTTAACCGTGTACACTGCGACCAAAGTCTTTGACTAAGGTCGCAGTTTAAATGTACAATGCGACCAAAGACTCTGACTACATTATATACAAAAAAATTAAACTATAAAGTAGAATTTTATCGCAGGCTGAAAACATTGATCTGAAAAGATTTTATATTTTCAAAAAAAATTTTATCCCAGGCTGAAAAGGAGAAACTAGATCTTTCAAAAAAGAGGTAAAGAAATAAGGCGAAAAGTAATTTATATCCTATAAAGAGCGGCAAAATAAAATGGGGGAAAAATAATAATAAATAATAAGGAAAAGTTATCATAAGGGGTATTTGGTAATTTAACTTCTCCCTAAAAGCGGGCCGCAAGTCAGTGAGGTGACAAATTGAGCCACGTCACCGCAGGCTGATATACATTTTTCTCTCTCTATCTATATATATATATATATATATATATATATATATATATATATATATATATATATAGAGAGAGAGAGAGAGAGAGAGAGAGATAGACTTGTATCCTTTCAAAAGGATTTGATCCCGGATCCTTCCCACTCAAATTCAACCCTCCAACATTCGAATACAAGATCCACTCCGTTGAAGTTGATCTATACTATTTCAAGTATCTATAAACCAAAAATCAAGTGTTTTAAATACTTTTTGCCCATCCATCAAGTAGGGAAAAAACGGACGGCCTAAATAGTGAGTTGGTTAGTTTAACGGTGTAGAACATTTGAAATCTAACAAAAATTAGTTTATAGGGGTTTTTAAATGTTTAGATCATAATGAAATGGCCGGATCGAGAATTTGTATGTCTAAAGACATAGATCTAACCAACTCACTACTTTCGGCCGTCCATTTTGCGTCGCTTGATGGATGGGCAAAAAGTATTTAAAACACTTGATTTTTGGTTTATAGATACTTGAAATAGTATAGATCAATTTCAACGGAGTGGATCTTGTATTCGAATGTTGGAGGGTTGAATTTGAGTGGGAAGGATCCGGGATCAAATCCTTTTGAAAGGATACAAGTCTATATATATATATATATATATATATATATATATATATATATATACACACACACACATACATATAAAGAGAGAATTGATTCTGATTATGAGTCTATGGGCCTGTTTGTTTCGTTGCAAAACGTCGCAAGTCGTAAGTCGTAAAATGAGAATGGAAAAAGTGAACTGTAGCAGAGAAAATATATTGTGTTTTACGGTGTTTGGTTGATAAAGTGAAGTGTAAATGGAAAAGTATATTGTGTTTTATGGTGTTTGGTTGATAAAGTGAAAGTGTATATGGTAAAGTATATTGTGTTTTACGGTGTTTGGTTGGTAATGTAAAAGTGTAAGTGGAAAAGTTGACCACAAAATTAACTGTAGCAGTGATTTAAATATTATAAATACTATTAAATTAAATCTACTATTGCAAATAAAATTGTATTAATAAATTTGAGATAAAAATTAATAATCTTAATATTTTATTTATAACAATAATATTAATAAAATATTAGTATAAATAGTAAAATATTACTAAAATATTAACTAAATAAATAATATAAAATTTTAAGAAAATCTAAAGAACATTAATAAAATTTTAAGAATACTAATAAAATATAAATATTAAAAAATCTTACAAAAATAATAAAATATAGTTATAATATTATAATATTAAAAAATACTTGAAAATTATTATAATATAAATTTTATTATAATATTATTGTAATATTATAGAAATATAAAATTAACAAAGTAAAATATAATTATAATTTAATAATAAATTATCATTATATTATTATTATACTGAATTATTATTACAATATTAACATAATAAAATATTAATATAATAATAAAATATATTATGATATTAATAAAGTAATTTTTTATATTAAAAAATAAATAATTAAATATATAATAAAGTATAATATTGTTATATTAATAAAATATTAACTCTAAATAAAATAATAAAAAATGGAATAAGTATTAGTAAAATAATAAAGTATTAAATAAAATATTAAATAAAAATATTAAATTAAAATATTAAATATTAAATATTAAAACAATATTAAAAACAATAAAAAATTAAAGATTAAAAATATAAAATAATTTAATAATTAAATAAGAAATTGAACACTATTTAAAATATTAAATATTTAATAATATTAAATTATATATTGATTATCAAGTAACTGTTTTGAACTATAAGTGTACTACAAATGAGAGTTACATGACCACAAAATTAACTGTAGCAACTGCAAGTGGGAAAATATGAGTGTAAAAGTGAGATTTACATGACCACAAATTTAACTGTAGCAACTGCAAGTGGGAAAAGAAGAGTTGCATTTTGCAACTTTTTTTCAGCGAAACAAACAACGGAAAATGGAAAAGAAGTTTAACGACTTGCGTTTTGCGGCGTTTTGCGGCGAAACAAACACGCCCTATATCAAGCTGCTCGGGGCTTCGGCAGGGATGAGTTTATTAATCAGATGAGGACCGCAGGTTTTAAAAATGCATATGATAGAAAGGCCTTTTACGTGTGTGTCAAGATTTTGTGTGGGATTGAGAGGCTGGATAAATCTTAACCCACAGACCATAAGTCTTAATCCCTGGCGCGTGCCCATGCCCCTTCAATATAAAAACTAATCATTTTATATTATTATTTTCTCACTTGTCGGATGTTACAGTTAATTTTGTAATAAGTTGTAACTCAAAACAGTTAATTTTGTGATCATGTAAATTTCATTTGTAGTTCAATTACAATAAAAAAAGTTCACTTAATAATTATTATTTAATTTAATAATAATAATATTATTTATTATTTGTTAATAATTAAAAATGTTATTCTTTATTTAATACCATAATAATACTTTTTAATTTGTAATTTTTAATACTTATTTAAAGTTTTAATATTTAATATCTAATATTTTAGAATAATATTTATGTCTATAAATAATATTATAATATTTAGTATTTTAATAATTGTAAATTTTAAAGTAATTTTTAAAAATATTTTAATATTTAATTATTTTAGTTAGTTATTATTATTATTTTAATAATTTAATTTTTAATTAAAGTTTAATATTTCAATATTATATGTTTTAATATCTGAATATTTTTATTACTATTTAATATTTATTTAACAAATTTATTACACATTTTAATTTTTAATAGCATTTTTAATTTAATAATATTGATATTATTTAATTACCAAACAGTTGATTTTTGTGATCACCTTTTTCGCATACACTTTCTTATTATTAACAAAAAAATTGTAAACACAGTATTCTTTTTCATTTATATTTTCATTTTACAATCAAACACTATAAAACTTACATAAATTTCAATTTCTGATTTACACTTTCATTTTTTCATTCTTATTTTTTACTTGCCCATTCAGGCCTACACTGAACCGGAGTCTGAAGAAAGGGCCGGGTCCGAAGTCACTTACTTGGGCTTTGACCTCCTCTCATCGCCATTTCAATCAGAGGTCAACGGTCAAACCCCACCGCAGACAAATCCAACGACCTGCGGAACCGCGCAAGCTGCCAAAACTACAGTGGCACAGCCCGTAATTTCCCCCAAACTCTGGGGGCTCTTCCCCCGACCGACCTTCCCAACTTGTGAGGCCTCCCTAAAAGGACAGGAAGTAGGTCAGTGGCCGGCAAAAGGCGGGCCTCAAAACGTTCCTCCAAGTTCTACCCCCTTTAAATCCGCTATTTCCCCAATTTATTTATTCAAAAAAAAAATTATGTACTATTAAAAAATTCGGATAAAAGTCGTATTTTTCTTTTCCAACTCTGCCCACTTCTTTATTAAACAATTTCCCTTTCATGCACGCCCTCCAAAAAAAAAAATTTTTTTTTTTTGCCAAAAACCCCACCGCATATTTCGATTTCTGTGACTCCTTTGATTAAAATATTCCCCTCTCAAATTCAGAAAAGTATCTCCCACTTTATTGTCATTTATTATTAATAGTGTATGTTTTAATTTATTGGTAATTATCTTTCAAATACTTCTTTCTTTCTTTTTTATTTTTATTTTTATTTGTTTATTTTCTCTCCTTTTTCATTTCTCTTTGTTTCTTTCATCTCATCTTTCAAAGTTTGTTTTCTCTTCCTCCCCCTAGATTCCATCTCCAACCGCGGTGGTGGGTTCCGGACACCGCCCGAGCCGGTTTTCCGACCGCGAGAGGAGAAATCGGAGCGCGTCGGAGACCGAAAACGCCCCGACAAAAATTAAAAATCCCGTCTTTGTCCCTCATGGAGCCCCCTCACTCGAGCTCGTCTATTGGTGGGAGCTTGCTTGAACCCTGAGCGAGGGCTTCACCGGCGGAATCCGACGACTGAGGCGCTTTCTTTACTGTCTTTTGACAGACGATCTGTTGTCTGTTGTTTGTGAAAGGGAATTTTTTTTTTAGGGTTTTTAGGGTTTATCTATGTGTAATGGAGGGAAGGGAAAGGACAAGTACCGGAGCAGCGGCGGCGACGGAGATGGCAGAGGAGATGAGGTCGGATAATCCTAGCGAGGCGACTCCGCCGGCGCCGCCGCCTGCGCCGGCGGCGGCCGCTGCGCCTGTGGTGACGGTGGGCGTCACAGTGGCCCCGGTGGTCGTTCCCACGGCGGCGACACCGGCGGCGGCTGGTGATCCGGTTAGGAAGAAGAGGGGGAGGCCGAGGAAGTACGGGCCGGACGGGAGCGTGGTGTCGCGGCCGCTGAATCCGACGCCGATCTCGGCGTCGCTTCCCGCGGGGGAGTTCCCGGCGGCGTCGGCAGCGGCCATGAAGCAGCGGGGTAGAGGGCGGCCAGGTGGTCTCGTCAGCAGCAAGCACCAGCAGCCCAGGATCGAGTTTGAAAGTTTAGGTAATTTTTGCCTGGAACCCCTATGTTTTTAATTTTTAATTTTTTTTTTTTTGGCATAAATGATATTTTTGTTGGAATTCTGTTATCTGATGTGTAAATATGTGGTTGGTGAATGGTGTTTTGTGGTGCAAATCTGTTGATGTTGTCTCTGTCTTTCATCATGATCAGTTCCTGCCACTCTCTTCTTCTCTTGCATCCTATTTAGATTTGGTCTGTAGCTTTCAACTTGTTGGGGGTTTGGATGTAGGTGGTGGTGGTGGTTGTTGTTGTTGGAATTCTTAGTTGTGGGACCACTGGACGAGGGTAGGGTTTTCATTTTTCAGATCTGCTGTGATGAAATGGGGTTGGTTCTTGTAAGAAAAAGGCAATCTTTGGTGGGGTTAGCTTGGAGATTTGGGAATCTGAATCTTGTTGAGTTGCTTTTTGGCAACACTTGGAGTGTTGTTGTGAATATGCCTGAACAGGAGATTTGGGGCTACTAATATTTGTTTCGATCATCCTTGGAGATATGTCATTGGACTAGGATTAGAATTCTTGATGCCCCACTTTGTGGGATATTAGAGCCAGATTTAGTTGGAGAAATTGCTTGTCTTCCACTATAATTTAGTTATCAAATGGTCGCCGACGTCGTTTTAATGTCGCTTTTTTATCCGTGACGTGACCTTTGCTAATGCGAAATGTGACGGCCTTCACCATCTTTCAAATCCTTCATTTACTTCATTTGTCGGGTTTCTGTAGGTTCGAACTGAGAACTGAATCTTACTTTGCTGCCAATGATTTTTTGCTTTCTCATCACTTCAAACAGTTTTTTGTAGGCTAAGGTTTCTTTGTTTACGTTTTGTTTTAGTTAGAGAATATGACGTGGGTGCAACTCTTGTTCCTTAATAATTTTCCCATTATACCAAGTGGGACCACTGGTGCTAATAACATATTTACTGCAACATGTTTGCTAATTCTCTTTTGGGGCATTTAATATTTATTGCAGGTGAAATGGTAGCATGCGCTGCTGGTGCCAATTTCACGCCTCATATTATCACTGTTGCAACTGGTGAGGTATGGCTTGCTTACATTATCTATTTCTCATTTTTATATTGCAAGTTTTGTGCAAGTAATCAGGATATCTGTTTGCTGCTCCTTTTACTTAAGCTCCTATTTTATAATCTAGAATCACCTTAGAAAACCAATACTTATGTGGAAACAGGAAAAGTAATTTGAGCATCATTACAAATGTTCATCTTAAGTTTCAGTTGCTTCATCATGACATATATCTATTGCATATTGCTGTGTGGTGGTTTGGCTCATTAACTTCGAGTGACTTACTCATGCGTGTTAGTGGTTTTAACTTCAAGCCAAAGCAAATCAGTTTTTCTTAAAGAGAAGCAACAACATACAGTCTCACTTGTTAATTATAATGAGGCAACTGCCTTTCTTGAGATGTTAATTCATGTTTACATGGCTATTTAAGGAACTGATTTTGATGCTCTCATGCTAACTTGGCCCGTATAAGCTTTTTCCTTGTGAGTTATATTTAATGTACATAATATCTAAAGTCATGTTAAAATTTGGAATATAGAGTATGTTTACAGTCAAGGCATGTTAGATAGACTCTAGTGATTTTCAGTTTAAACTTTCAGATTTCTGGTTCACTTGACTTATTTGGCGACTTTTAACTAGTTTACGGTTTGGTTTAGTGGCTTTCTTTGAAAGGGCAGCCATAATTACAAAAACTGGTTAAGACTTGTCATGTCATAGAGTTCTCGCCAGGAGCTTGTAGAAAGAGGATTGACATAGCTTACCCTCAAGGACTTTTGATTAAAAAAAAACTTTGTTGTTGCATTGTTTGTATAAGTTTATTTAAGCTTTGGGCGTGGGACTGTGGCATAGATGGTAAAGATAAAGGTATTAGGTTTTTAGTTCTAGATGATTCATATATCTTCTTCTTTCCTTTTATTTTCTAAATATTTAGGCGCAAGATTTCAAGGGGCACGAATCTACTGGATGACAAACTATACAATACACTATCTTGCATAAATATAATCCTCTT
Organism: Agave tequilana; assembly: GCA_038442645.1. Classification (NCBI taxonomy): domain Eukaryota; kingdom Viridiplantae; phylum Streptophyta; class Magnoliopsida; order Asparagales; family Asparagaceae; genus Agave; species Agave tequilana. The sequence continues at coordinate 59,518 of JAVJIF010032089.1, read as the reverse complement.
GATACTTCAGAACCAGCATATATAGTGCAAGCGCTCCTATTGTGATGTTCTCTGCAAGCTCTTGATGCTTTCTTTAAATTTCCATCTAATATGTTCTAGCTGGTCAATTTCCATGCTCTGTTAACATTTTAATTGCATTTATTATTATCACTTTTCCAGTATGAATGCTAGAAACACACAGGATAGCCTGTTATGGTAGTAGCTAATCTAATTGTCCAGTTAGGAACCAGTAATAGGTTTAGATCATTTTTTCCCCCTAAGCTTATGATGCATTCTTTTAATTCCATCTAGTATTCGGTTTGACATGATTGGAATGTAACCAAACCCTATCCGGGCCAAGTTAACCTGAACTTACAATGATGGAAGGACATGGATTTGGAAAAAATCAAACCCAATCCTCACCAACTCAAACTCAAATGTGGTCCAAACCCGAACTCCAATAGTGCAGAAAACTTTATCGCTGATTAACTTTGATGTGTGATCCTCATAAAGTAATATTTGTCTTTCTTGGAGATACTTTGCAAAATAACAAAACAAAAATTGCCTCACTAAGTAACATATGTGGGTTCCTCAAAAAGTATCATCATTTGGAAGATATCAGTAGATCTGTATTTTCCAGTACACTAGATGGAAGAAATGTGCCTCTGCCTTCTCTAGTTATAACTTAAAACAATAGACAGTCTTATTAATGAACCTACTTGTTTTTCTCAAAAATAAAATAATGTTGATCTTACGTGTGAAATTAAATATTACATTTTTTCATTAAAGTTACTACTTAGTGAAACCAATCCCATTGGCTTTAAACTGTACGTCCCAAACATACTCACCATTTGTCTCCTCTGAGTCCTTTCCATTTTCATAATTAAGTGTATCATATTTTTAACCTATATATTAGAGATCTATATTTCCTGATAAAATTTCTCTTTGCTATTTGTATTTCCTCTATACTTTCTTAATTGAATTCCATCTAAGCCCTATTCATAATCTTTCCCTCCAACATGAAGTGCCAATTTTCTCGCTAATGATAGGTTATTAAGTTTTTACTTCTCATCAGTCATCTTGACGAGGACATCACTAGTTGCCAGTTGTGTTTTTCATGTCTTAGTTTATTTTCGAGTTGTTGTCTTTTTTTTTTTTTAATGTGAGTGTTTAGTACCACATCGGTTATCCTCTAGAAGTGCCCTTTTGTAAAGCCTATAAATAGGCATCATACTTATTTTATTATTAGACAATGATTAAATAAAAATTTTTCTAGTTAAAAATTCTTGAGTGTGCTCTTCAGTTTTGGGTGTGAAGCCCGTGGCGTAAGGGGTGTGAAGCCTGTTGTGTAAGGGGTGCGAAGCTCAAATTTATCTGGTTCTTTTCTTAAGCCCTAATTTCTCTTTTCTCAAAATCCTATTTTTTTTCCTTTTCCTTAAATTAAAGGTGATTGCGAACCTATATTACATCAATTTAGCATCAGAGTCAGGTTTCAATCTCCTTCAAATTTTTTTCTCCCAAAACCCCTAGTTCTAGATCTGAAATCCTAGATTTAGAACAAATCTAAAATCATAAAAAAAATACACTGTAGCAAAATTTTCCTCGAAAATCCCCGGAAAATACAACTTTGCACTGTTCATCTTCTGCCTCCAAAAGTCAAAAAAAATCCCAAACAATCACTGTTCCTCTCCCCCCTTCTTTCCCGCTGTCGCTGTACCCAACCCCATCAACAACCGTCGCCAACCTCCAATCGCAGCCATCCCCACCATCATCATCGCCACCATCCACCACCACTGCAATCCTTGCTCCTCCCGCCGCCGCCTCCCTCGTCATTATCCTCACCTCAACTGCGCCATCACCATCGACAACATCATTTCCTCTCTTCGCCATCAACACAACGGATCGCCACCACCATCGACATCCTATTACCATCATCTTCCCCATCAACTTCCCCTTCTTCTACATCTTCATCAAGCCCTAGATAGCCCGCCACCACCCTAGGCAAGCCTCTTTCGCCGCCGCCATCACACCATCTTCAGCATCTCCCCAAGCTTAGATCTAACGCCATCAGCCGCTGTCATCGTCTTCTTCATTAGTTATCGTCACCGGTTTTGTCAGTCACTGTCGTCTTCATCGGCGTAGCCTGTCGTCACTGAGCCATCGTCGACCCCCAGATCTCCTCTGCAGCGTCCGTTGTCGTCGCCAAGTATCACTAGAGCTCCGCCATCACCGCTCAATTCCGCCGCTAGAGGCAATCGAGCCCTAGCTCGATCGAGTGGAACGAGAGAGGTGAAGAGTTGGGTTTGGTTTTGTTTGAGTGCAATTGGGTTTGGTTTTAAACCGACCCGACCCGACCCGTTAAGTGTAATTAGTTGGGTTTGATGTTGGGTCAGATCCAGAAAAAACCTGACCCGTTCTGAGTTGAACCCAACTCGACTGAGTCAACTCGGTCAATTCAGTGAGTTGACTCAACCTGACTCATCGGGTTGACTCGTCTGACTCTGTTCAGCTCACTCTAGATTCAGTTTTGATCTTTCAAAGGTAATTCTGAGCTCGTTTCAAGCCTGAATTGAGTCATTTTCAAAGCAACAGATTTGTGAAGACCAATATTACGCGTTTACAGCCTTCATATCCACATTCGAGATTTGGTCATCTACCAAATTCAGCACAACAGTTCAGCATAAGAGCAGTTCAGAGTTTGTTTCTGGCCCAATTCGCCCCCATTTGCACTGTTCGAGGCAACCATCTTGCACTGATGTTTAGAATTTTTGTAGGTGATTTCAGCTTTTCGATGTGAGTATTTTTTCGAGAAATCTTAGAGTATTTTTGCATTTGGGTGTGAACAACTCACTCCTCAGGTGATATCCTAACTTGAGCTAAATCATTAACTATTAAAATTACTTGCAACTAATATTTGGATTGCGATGATCTATTGGTTGAATTGCTATTTACTTCTGTCTAGTGGTTGCATAAGTGCATGACACTTATCATTTTAAAAGTGCTTTTTTTTTGCATTTAGAACTTAAATTTTAGGGTATTTTGTTTCACTTAGTGCATGCATTTAGTTTACTTGAATTTAGAATTACCCACTGCATCTGTTTGATTTTGAATTTTGCATTTGAGCCATCATGACTAGTCAGTATTATATGGACCACCTCTTAGACCAGCTATACAACCTTCGTAGGGGTCATATATTCGTTCAAGATTACATAGCCAAATTTAAGGGCTTAACACATTGTAGTGACGTAAGAGAGCACGGCTCTGAGACTATAACTAGGTTTTTTTGGGTATACGGTCTAAAATAAGGCGTGCTATGATTACTGGCTCATATGATTTAGACATCGTTGAAGAGGCCTTTGATGTTGCATTAAATATAGACTTGACTTTTAAAACGTTAATCAATGCCACCCGGTGTTCTAAGTGTGAGGGATATGAACATTATGATTATCAGTGCCCTTCGGAGAGTCAACATGTTAGAACTGTGCTTAGTGTTGATGATGACGACTCGAAGGTTGTTGAGGATGTCCACGTTTTTCCTCAGACTGCTAGTATAATTGAAGACATAACAATTGGTTTTGGTACACTGATTTTTGATGAGGCGCACGTGTCTTCTGGTAGTACTGGTGGCGTGAATGAAATAGTTTGAGTCCAATATACTGCAATGCCTTGCAAGTCAATCAAGTTCCCTTGTGCTAAATATAGTTTTATGGTCGTTCCTATCGAGTCATATTCTAGTGAGTCACTTGAGTTTTATACCATGATCCAACAGATGGTCTCTAGTGTTTCTTCTTTTACTGATCGTTTAGATTTTATCCCTGAGTTCAATTTATCGTTAGCGGACCTCAATGTAAGTTACCCTAGGCATCTCATATATCTCATTCTCATGTCATTAGGAGTTATGCCTAGAGTGCCTACTACATTGCATTTGCCTGTTGCACATATTAATAATATCACTAGGCCGATAGTAATTTGTAATGACACCTATAAATTTGCTGCATACCCATATAGTATTTTGTAAGAATTTGCAGTTGATAATAAGATAATGTTTACGGTCACCTTGAGGTTGTAAGAAAGTTGCATGCTTGGCGTACATATTTCAATAGGATTCTAAAGAGGAGTGCTTCTATCGCTTACGAGTTGAATACCCCATGAGATCCTGGTATCAACTCCGTGTTCAACAAGGATGATGCACCTCGGTCTACTCTATGTGCATTGACCAAGCTGTCATCTTTCACAGCCGATCTGTCACGGAAACCAGCTCCACCGCCACCACCATGGTCTGGACGTGATGTACCAGTGTTGCTGCAACGGCCACCACCTTGGCCCGATTGAGGTGCTTCGTGAGGGGAACACTCACTCGACAAGGTCGAGTTTCTCCTACCCTGGGAGAAATGATGAGGACATCACCAGTTGTCAGTTGTATTTTTCATGCTTTAGTTTGTTTTTGAGTTGTCTTCTTTTATGTGGGTGTTTAGTACCACATCGCTTATCCCCTAGAAGTGTTCTTTTGTAAAGCCTATAGGCATCGGACTTATTTTATTATTAGATAATGATTAAATGAAAAATTTTCAGTTAAAAATTCATGAGTGTGCTCTTCTGTTTTCGGTGTGAAGCCCGTGGCATAAGTGGTGTGAAGCTTGTGGTGCAAAGGGTGCGAACCCAAATTTGTCTGGTTTTTTTCACAAACCCTAATTCCTTTTTTCTCAAAACCCTAGTTTTTCCCTTTTCCTTGAAGGTGATTGCAATCCTGTATTACATCATATCTCTAAACTCTAGATTTAGTGCCACCGAAAATGGTGTGCCCCACCAGATGTAAGACACACACACACAGCCTATCATGCACAAGACAATTATGTCATTGTCTGTAGCATTTAACTGAATCTTTTAAATTACATATGGGTGGTTTGGCCATTAATCTCTAATATCGAAGTTGTTCCATTGATGTTAATTTTGGCTATACATGAGATGTAACTGCAGATCTAATCATTTTTTGATTATCATGCTTGATTTGGCATATGTTAGTTTACGGAATTTGGAACATTTGGATAAACCTTTCGCTTAACTTTAGGGAGCTTGGGAGCTTTAATGACACTATTTTTTCTTTTTTTTTCTTCTCAATAAAGTACTAAAAGAATATGGTATTGATTTGGAAATTGTATAGTTGCCATCTTCCTCACTGAATTTTTTTTTTTTGTTTTGTTTCAAGAGCATCGTGTCTCGTAAGCATTATCTTATATGTTCGTCCTTGTTTTGCAACATCCAAAATCTTGTTATCCACCAGCCGGTGTATTAATTGTAGGAGACCTCAAAAAGTTGTGATAAATTTCTTGTTGTTGTTATTGTACTAAACATTTCTACGCCAACTTTTTTATATATTGATGACCACGGGAGAATGCACCAGCACATCTGAAAGGAGCTTCTTTGCAAATTAGTTTCAAGCTTTTGATAACAATGCACAAATGGAATCTACTATGATACTCCATTAAGATTTTGATATGAAATTGGGTTCTTGATCGTGGTGTTAACAAGAGAAGTCTAGTTAATTTATTTTGGCTACAGAATCAATTCTATCTGCTTTGGACTTTATCTGTCTTATCTACTTTTGTGTTGCAACTTGGGAGCTGCCATGTGGTGCATTGACCTGATATTCAATGCGTCTTACCAATTAGGCTAAGAAAAATGCTGTCTTGTAACGGCCAAATTAGTCTCTTTTACTGAATGTCAGAGTTGAATTCAGAATCCTCTCTTGATGATTCTAGTAACCTTTTCATATTGGAAACTTCACCTCCATCTGTCGATCCCTTCACCATTTTGCTAAATTTTTTGTTCAACATGGTAAGACTGCACAATAGCTTATCAAAGTGTATACCCAAGGCTACAATAATCTGAAATCAGCATCCAGGGCAAGTAATTCCAAGAATTGGATAGCGTTTGTCTTGGTAACTTCATCCAAATATGTCAACAGCTGAACTAGTTATTGTTTTTATTGGATCACTTTTCCTTTGTTAGATATGATCATATATAAGGTCGTGCATTCATGTGAATCAAGTTATCATGTCAGTCACATGCTCATGAGATTTGAGAAATCATTCCCCGGAAAGTGTAATTGACCCTGAAGCTGAATCCATCCTCTTGTAGCAGTTGTTATTCTATATTAGTAAATACTTGAGGCATGAAATTAATATGATCCTTCACGGTTAGCATTTGTAGTTGTATCGGTCCGAGCATCACTTGTTATGCATTAGTTGCCAAACCATTTATATCAATTTTTCCCATTCACGTAAAAAAGCCTTTACTTCTTGATGAAATTTAATGCTTAGTGGGCACAGTTGCTTATCTTTGAACTGAACATTGTGGGAGAGCCAGATATGGACAAGTCATTCAGATTTGCTTCTCCTTTTGGTATTTAGATCTATATCCTATACAGAGAAGCAGCTTATTTTTATAGAATCAGAACAACCTTGTGGAATTATTTCTATTTTGACCTTCTAAATGTAGTCACTCCAGATTTGTCAAGAAGATATGCTTTCTAACTGGAATATTGTAGAAGAGCCATAGATCGGTAAATCATTCAGATTTGATTCTTCTTTTTGGCTTATAGATCTATATCCTAAATAGAGAATTATTAGCGCATCACGATAGAATTGCCATGACCTTGTGGAATTATTTTAATTTTGACCTTCTTAATGTAAGCCCACTAGATTCTTCAAGAATATATGCGTTCTTCTCCAAATTATCCTAAAATTCGACTTGAATATGTTTTTTTTAAAATAAAGTTTTAGTTTCACATGAATGGACTATGATGCTCTTGACCCATATTCCATGTGAAGAATCAGCTTTGGTATCTTTCGCGCAAGTCTATATCATTATATTGGGAGGCGTCTGATCATTCCTCTAGAGTTTGTTTGCAGCATTTCATATTTTTAAACTTGTTGTAAAGGTGAATGGGGTAAATTCTTACACACACAGAAATTTCTGATGTAAAACAACTAACAATAAAGCCGTATTTCTGAATATATTTTGCATTAGCAACTTGAATCTTTTTCCTCCACTAAGTGCCTTAAGAGTCATCTCCTCATTTGAAAAAATTGGAAATCTAAATCTTGACGTATTGTTGATTTATTTTGCTTTCTGCATTTAGGGAACACCCGAAGGCCCCTAATTTAGGAGTTGATCTCTGGTACTTTTTTGACTTTTGGACTTGCATTGGTAGATCTAGATTCTTTTAAGAAGATAGGATTCCGATGTATGTTTCAGGATCTAAGTATTTAAAGATACTATTTATGATCTAGTTGTGCTTTCTCAATTTAAGCAACACCACAAGGACCTTGATTTTGAATTCAGTTTCTTCTGCTGGCTAGAGTTCAGGTTCATATTACTTGGTTATAGTGGATTATTATGTTTCGGATAAAAGCATGAATATATGAGTTCTGCTGGAATTCTGATTGTGTGGACACGTGACAACCAAATGACTTTAACACTGAAGAGATTGGGATATTTATTTGTTGGAGTATAGATTGGAGGAGACTACGGAATCAGTTTCAAGGATATATTCGAGAAAAAAAATACTACTGTAGTTCTAAAAAAATGTAGTAACTTCCACCAAGAATAATCTAGTAGAATTCCAGCAAACTGAGAAAACAGCATGAATAACGAATAACCGGGAAATAAAGATAGAATATGGTTTATCAGCTGTGGATGTAGGAGCTTTCAACTAAGGGTCTGTTTGGTTGTCGTAACTGGCCGTAATTCGTAGTTGTAATTGGTAAAGTCTTTTACAATTGTAAATGAGTTACATGTATGTAAATTTTACGGTGTTTGGTTGGTAATATAAAATTGTAAAGTGAGAAAGTGTATTGTACTTTACGGTGTTTGGTTGTCGTAATGTATAAGTCGTAAGTGAAAAAGTTGACCACAAAATTAACTATTTGGTGATTTTAAAAGTTTGAATACTGCAAATAAATATTAAAAAAGTTAAATATTAAAAAATTTTAATATTAATATAAAAAAATATTACAAATTTGTATGACCACAAAATTAATTGTAACTGGGCTGTAAGTGAGTGGTAACTGGGTTGCAAGTGAGTGTTAGTTGAGTTACATAAGTCTTTTACGAATTACGGTCCAAACAAACGCCGTAGTTGTAACTGGGTAGTAAGTCATTTACGAATTACGGAGTTTACGCGAAACAAACGGCCCCTAAGTTTTAAAGGAGTCTTGCTTCTATGATGCACGGACAAGAATACGACACGGGTCACGACAAAATCCAAAAAAAATAGAATACGGAGACACGTCAAGCAATATTTTATTATTATTATTATATATAGATAAATTTATAAAAATGAGGTAAGACTTTTCACGATGGTTCTGTCTAGAACTGCTGTGAAATAGAACCGTTGTGAAAAGTGTGTAAAGTCATAGAACTGTCATGAAAAGTCTGATTTTTTAAATTAAATTGCTTAACCTCTAACAAAATAGATATAAAATAAACAGTAATAAAACTTTGACCAAACATGTCCGAGTCGTGTTCAGGCTGAGTTTGACCGTGTCGGGTGAATCAAAACAGTTGACTCGTGTTGGACACGGATTGACCGTGTTCGACACGTGTCATGCGCGTGTCGGGCACGTGTCCGTGTCCGACACATACCCGACACGGACACTGTAGCCGTGGGCGTGTCTGTGCTTCATAGTCTTGCTTAATCCATACCAGGTGAGATTGGAAGTACATCTTATATCGAACCTGTATAAAGGTTTTGAATTAAGTGATGCCAGCTAATGACGAAATGTTTGGTTAGTTCCATTTGTCTTCTAATTATTATGATGGCATGCGTTATATGAGTCCATCACATCAGATGATAAATAGGAGTATTAGTATATATTTAAATAAAAACAGATGAAGAAGTCTGTCGGGAAGTTTATATTCCTTTTTCTACCAGTTCATTGAAAAAGTCCAGATGCTGTTTGTTAATAATTTTCTATATGTTCAACTATCTGTTTTCCTATTGTTGCTAAAACATATGAAATGTTTGGTTAGTTCCATTTGTCTTCTTTATTATGACAACATGGTTTATGAGTCCCTCACATCAGATGATAAATAGGAGCATTAATATATGTTTAATTAAAAACAGATGAAAAAGTCTGTCGACTAGTTGCTTTTATTCACTGACATCCTAGATGGGACTTGAAGTTAATATTCCTTCTCCACCAGTTCATTGGAAAAAGTCCAAATAATGATTCTTGATTCTGTTAATAATTTTCTTTATGTTTAATTATCTGTTATATTCTTGCTAAGACATACATTGTTATTGGCTTTTAGGATGTTACTATGAGGATAATATCCTTTTCTCAGCAAGGACCTCAAGCCATTTGTATTTTATCTGCCAATGGTGTCATTTCAAATGTTACGCTCCGTCAACCTGATTCTTCTGGTGGCACATTGACTTATGAGGTTTGTAAATGTATCTTTTGCTTGTGATGAACTACTGCATTTGCTAGACCTTCAGCAGGTTATGTATGTATTGAATGTTTTCTTTTCGCAAGTGAGAATTAGCTGATCATAATATACTGAATTGGCTTGTTGAGCACAATTTCAATTTAATGTTACCTTAAAGGTCATCATCTGCCTATTTCATTTCACATCTGAGAATAATTATAATAGTTAATTTTCTTATAAAATTTAGTTCTACCTTGTATACTTTATAGGAATGTGGTTCCCCATCAGCTTATTTGCTCCAAGGAAATTGTTAAAAAGAAAGACTAATCTGTTTTGTTTCTTTAGTTCATATTAACAATCTGCATGCTGTGCAGCTCGAATATACGTTGTCTTGGACAAAACTGAGCACACTAATGCACACATGGTAAAAGAGATTTATTTTTGAAATGTGAGCAGGAGACAAGACATTCATGTTAACTGCATAATTAGTTATTTTCCATAAATGTACAATAGAACTTTGGGAATCCTCGTTTCCTCTCGGTAATAAGGTTGAAAAGAGAAGACCGAAATATAACTTACATAAAAATGAGGTAATAGATTGACTATGTGATCCAGCTCAGTGCGGGTTAATTGTATAAAAAAATACTATATACCTCTAAAACACTGATCTGCCAATGAGGCATGACTTACTGGGAAAGGGTGGGAGCGGGTTGTGGAGATTTCTAGGTTCAAATCCCGGCTATGGCCATTTTCAGAAGAAAAAGCAAACACTGTTCTGAACAAAGCCTGAAAATTGTTTTCGGCCTGTTCTGCATAGGGCAGTGCTCCAATCACCATAAAAGGGTGTATGGTGAAGTGGATGATAAAACAGAGAGAGTAGAAAATGAGGGAAACAAAGAATTTTATTGATTTCTATTACTCTCTCTCTCTCTCTCTCTCTGTGTGTGTGTGTGTGTGTGTGTGTGTGTGTGTGTGTGTAATCTACTCAAAGACAGAAGTTGCACGGCTCCCCCAATCTCCCTCTTGCAATGTTAGGGCTCCTAAGTTTAGTGTTTGCAAGCACTGCAGAGTGAGGAAAGTTTACTTGAATTAGTTCAAAACATGGGATCAGGTTAATTTGGGTCTAATATTTGTCTCAGTTGATAAATAGAAAATCACTTTTGCTCTTATACCTATTCACAAGTCTGGGTTGCATAAGATTTCCTTGTAGTACTTTTTCCTCAAAAGGACAACATGCGACATCACCCTTTTGCTTTGTTAAAAAGGGTTGCTATACTTCAGCCTATGTGAATTAGATCGTTTCACTGTTGTAAGGGGGGGGGGGGGGGCAGGGATATTTCTGTGCAAGAACAGAGCATGGCTGGTAATCAATTTTTTGTGTCTTAAAGCTCATATTGGGCTGAAGTAAATGGAGGATTTGGAAATGATGTGTAGAAAAGGCAAGATTGAAGGGTTTGAGGGTTTAATGAGGAATGGAATTTCTGCAGAGTTGTTTCTGTAGGAAGAGAGAGGAAGTTGTCGAGGAAGTCGACGAGGTCTTCGCCAAAGGAAACAGTAGCAGCAAAGGTCAGCACAACAGCAGCAGCGGTCGACCGGTCCGGTCGACCGTCCGCAGCAGCAGCAGATCGGTCGACCGGTCCGGTCGACCGACGTGCACAACATGCACAGAGTAGTAGCGGTCGACCGGTCCGGTCGACCGCAGAAGGAGAGCGGTCGACCGCCCGGTCGACCGACTGAAAGTTCCTAACCGAGCGACCGTCACGGTCGACCGGTGCATATGGTCGGTCGACCGACAGTCGGGTCGGGCTGTTTTGCTGAATTAGAAATCTGTTTATATTTAAGGGCTGATTTCTAGGGTTTAAGGTAGTGTGAAAAAAGGCAGATCTCTAATCATCAGAGGAGCTGCAGAAATTGTATTGATTCACAAAAATCAATAAAAACTCTCTTTCTTGCCCCGAGGACGTAGGCGAAAAGGCCGAACCTCGTTAAATTTGTTTTGTGCTCTTTCTCTGGGATTGTGTGCTATTTGCTGTGGATTGTATTGCTCTTTTGCATCTGAGTTCTAGGGTTCCTCTATTTGGTTGTTGTTCGGCGCGCAACAAGTGGTATCAAAGCATCCCAGGTTCTTCGTGGGATTTTCTGGCTATTCAGAGGGCATCAGGTGCTGATTTGGTGGAGATCGTGTGTCGATCTCAGATCAGCGGTAGTCTTGTTCGTGGGATCGTGTGTCGATCTCAGAACAGCTCAAGGAGTGCTCAAGGAATCATTAGTGGAGTAGATCTGGACAGAAACTCATTCTAGGGTTTCGTGAGAAGGTAAAAAAAATTGATTTTTATCACAGTTGCTTGTCTATCTCCGTTTGGTATTCCGCATTAAATAGAGGATCCAGTTAGAGAGATGGCAGAAGAAAGTACATCAGCTAGGACCATGAATCCTCATCCGAGGATTGACGTGGTGAAGTTTAACGGCACTAACAATTTTGGGATGTGGAGGTGCAAGGTGATGGATGCTCTAAATGCATCGAACCTCGAGGATACTCTACTTCTGGAGAAGAAGCGAAGCACAACCACTAAAGAAGAGTGGGAGAAGATGAACCGATCTGCGTGTGGCTTGATTAGATCGTGTCTAACACAAGACATCAAATATCTTGTGTTACATGAGACTTCTGTGAAGCAGTTGTGGGAGATCCTTGAAAGGAAATATCTGACCAAGAGTATTGAATCGAGATTGTAGCTGAAGAGCAAGCTGTACGGGTTTCAGATGAAGAAGGGATGCTCCGTGAATGAATATCTAAATCGCTACACGAAGCTTCTTACGGATTTGGTCAATGTGGATGTCAAGATAGATGAAGAAGACAAGGCTGTAATCCTCTTGAACTCTCTTCCTGCAGAAGAGTATGAGACGTTCACCTTAACCTTCATTAATGGAAGACAGACTCTTGACTATCATGAAGTGTCGTCTGCTTTGGCAAATTATGAGACAAGGAAAAAGGAGAGACAGCCTTCTCAGTCAAGCTCATCAGCAGAGGCGCTAGCAATAAGAGGCAGGGGTTCATATAGGAAGGGCAAAGATAATAGAGGGAGAACGAAGTCCAGACCGGGTTTTCGAGATCTGAAGAAAAACCAGTGTGCCTTATGTAGGGAATTAGGGCGCCGGAAGGTTGACTGTCCAAAGTTCAAAGGGAAGGAGTCGAAGACTGCGGCAAATCTTGCAAAAGTGGTTAATACTCAGAGCAGTAACTCACAGGCAGGTGGATCAGACTCAGACTCGTCGGTTTTCTCATTCTCAGTCACTACTCCCATTGTTGGCTACTTAGGAGAAAATGAGTGCATTCTGGATACTGGCGCTACATATCATGTGTGTCCTAATAGGGAATGGTTTTCTAGCTTTGAGAAGCTGGAGGGGTGTTCAGTCGTTATGGACGATGATCATCCATGTATCATGGAGGGTGTAGGGACAATCCAGATAAAGATGTTTGATGGGATGGTAAGGGAACTGCAGGAAGTGAGGTATGTACCTCAATTAAAGAGAAACCTAATCTCTGTTGGAGCTTTGGAGTCATTGGGCCTTATGTTGTCAATTAAGGAAGGAGTCCTGAAGATGACCAAAGGCTCGATGGTGGTATTGAAGGCCGATCGCCGGAACAATCTATACGACTTGAAGGGTAGTACTGTGACAGGGCAAGTGGCGGCTTCTACCGGTTCAGATGAAGACTCAACCAGGCTGTGGCACATGAGGCTGGGACATGCAGGAGAAAAGTCGTTGCAAACTCTTGCAAGGCAAGGGTTATTGAAGGGTGCCGGAACCTGCAAGATGGAATTCTGTGAACACTGTATCATCAGGAAGAAGACCAAGGTGAAGTTCAGCACAGCAACATATTGCACCGAGGGGATTCTTGACTATGTTCACACTGACGTTTGGGGACCTACCAAGACTGCATCAATTGGTGGTAACCATTACTTTGTGTCGTTTATTGATGACTATTCTAGGCGTTGCTGGGTATATATCATGAGACACAAAGGAGAAGTCCTAGAACTGTTTGTGAAGTGGAAGAAGTACTTGGAGAGAAGTACGGGAAGGAAAATCAAGGTCCTCCGTAATGGAGGAGAATACAAGTCCGATCCTTTCCTTCAGCTATGTCTTGATGAGGGCATAGAGAGATACTTCACAGTGAGAGACACTGCAACAGAATGGGGTAGCAGAGAGGATGAACATGACTTTGCTAGAGAAGGTCCGGTGTATGTTGTCTAATGCCGGTTTATCGAAGAATTTCTGAGCTGAGGCTTTGACATATGCATGCTACCTTGTGAACAGGTTGCCGTCGTCTGCGATAGGGGGGAAAACTCCTCTCGAGGTTTGGTCGGGAAAACAGCTGCTGACTATGATTTGCTAAGGGTGTTTGGTTGTCCAGCCTATTATCATGTCAAAGATGATAAGTTAGACCCAAGAGCAAAGAAGAGTGTGTTCGTCGGTTTCAAGAGGGGAATCAAAGGGTTCAAGATCTGGGATCCAACGGACAAAAAGTTTCTTCTCAGCAGGGATGTCACTTTTGATGAGGCTTCTATGTTGAAGTCTAAGGTCTCTCAGCAGGTGGAGACTAGAAAGACCAAGGAGGTATCGCAGCAGGTGGAGAATGATGCAAATCCACCATCTAGAAAGTTCAGCATCGGTGAGGATCATACCTAGGGTGACACAAGGTAATGATCAAGCAGTTGAGATAGATGCTGATGATGACGAGGGTCAAGAACAGGTCATGGGTGAAGTTCTTGACTCTACTGCAGTTGAAAGACCAAGGAGAACCACAAGGAAACCAGGTTGGCTCACTACAGATATGGTCGTGGCTTATGCACTTTCGATCGTTGAGGAGGCTATCCCGTCCACCTTCAGAGAAGCTGAAATCAGTTCGGAGTCGAAGATGTGGAAAGAAGTCATGAAAGAAGAGAAGTCTCTCTACAAGAATGACACTTGGGAACTTACTAGGTTGCCCAAAGGGAAGATGGCGATAGGCTGTAAGTGGGTGTATGCTAAGAAGCAGGGATCTCTCAAAGAAGATTCGGTGCGCTACAAGGCCAGATTGGTAGCTAAAGGCTGTGCTTAAAGGGAAGGAATTGACTATAATGAGGTATTTTCTCCTATTGTGAAGCATTCGTCAATTCGCATCTTATTGGCTTTGGTGGCACAGTACGAGTTGGACCTTGATCAACTCGATATAAAGACCGCCTTTCTCCATGGCGATCTAGATGAAGAGATCTATATGACTTAGCTAACAGGTTCAAGACTGCAGGGAAGGAAGAAATGGTGTGTAAGCTGAAGAAGTCGCTGTATGGACTAAAGCAGTCTCCAAGACAGTGGTAACAAGCGGCTCGACAGCTTCATCAGAGGGAAGAAGTACACACGCAGCCACTATGGCCCATGTGTGTACTGCAACAAGCTACTGATAGGGGAGTATATCTATCTACTTCTGTATGTAGATGATATGCTTATAGCTTCAAGGTCTAGATCTGTGATTGATGCACTGAAGAGGGATCTATCTTCAGAGTTTGAGATGAAGGATCTTGGTGAAGTAAGGAAGGTGCTAGGCATGGAAATCACAAGAGACCGAAGGGTTGGCAGGGTGAGCTTGACACAGAAGGGGTATTTACAAAAGGTACTTCAGAGGTTCAACATCGGCAAGGATGCGAAGTCTGTAAGTACACCACTGGCTCCTCATTTCAAATTATCTGCTAAGATGTCTCCAAAGAATGTTGAAGAACGTGAGTACATGACTCACGTTCCATATGCTAGCGCAGTCGGTAGTCTTATGTATGCTATGGTGTGTGCGAGACCAGATCTGTCACAAGCTGTCTCTATGGTCAGTAGATATATGGATGATCCAGGACAGGGTCATTGAGAGGCAGTGAAGTGGATTCTGAGGTACATCAAAGGTACCATTGATGTAGGTCTGGTATTTGAGGAGGACTCCACGGGGAAGCAAGACTGTATCGGATATGTTGATTCCGATTATGCTGGTGACCTTGACAAGCGCCGGTCTACAACGGGGTATGTCTTTAAATTCTCTCAAGCACCGGTGAGTTGGCGCTCCATACTGCAGTCTACCGTTGCATTGTCTACCACAGAGGCCGAGTATATGGCCATAACGGAGGCTATGAAGGAGGCAATTTGGCTTCAAGGCTTGCTTGATGACTTGGGGGTGGAACATGATCTACTGAAGATCAACTGTGATAGTATGTGCTATTTATTTAGCCAAGAACTAGGTATATCATGTACGGACGAAGCACATCGATGTCAGGTTCCATTTTGTTCGGGAGATTCTTAGATGAGGGTGATATTGAGTTGCTGAAGATTCACACATCGGAGAATCCTGCCGACATGCTTACCAAGGTGGTGTCAGGAGTCAAGTTTGCACATTGCAAGGCTTTGCTCCACGTCCTTCATGTAGCATGAGCTTGCTGAAGCTCAATTGGATGAACTACGGATGGCTTGATCCTTGGGCAGGGTACGTAGGCAACCACACTGGTGCAGCCAATTTCGGATCGATGGTCAGTATGTCAGTTCGGCTCAGATTTGGAGGAATCTTCACCGAGGCGGAGAATTGTAGGAAGAGAGGAAGTTGTCGAGGAAGTCGACGAGGTCTTCGCCAAAGGAAACAGTAGCAGTAGCAGCAGTAGGAGAGCGGTCGACCGGTCGGTTTGACCGTCCGCAGCAGCAGCAGATCGGTCGACCGGTCCGGTCGACCGACGTGCACAACATGCACAGAGGAGTAGTGGTCGACCGGTCCGGTCGACGCGCAGAAGGAGAGCGGTCGACCGACTGAAAGTGCCTAACTCTCGGTTAGGCACGGTCAATCGTCACGGTCGACCGGTGCATATGGTCGGTCAACCGACCGGTCGACCGACAGTCGGGTCGGGCTGTTTTGCTGAATTAGAAATCTGTTTATATTTAAGAGCTGATTTCTAGGGTTTAAGGTAGTGTGAAAAAAAGGTAGATCTCTAATCATCAGAGGAGCTGCAGAAATTGTATTGATTCACAAAAATCAATAAAACTCTCTCTTTCTTGCCCTGAGGACGTAAGCGAAAAGGCCGAACCTCGTTAAATTTGTTTTGTGCTCTTTCTCTGGGATTGTGTGCTATTTGCTGTGGATTGTATTGCTCTTTTACATCTGAGTTCCAGGGTTTCCTCTATTTGGTTGTTGTTCGGCGCGCAACAGTTTCTTTTCTAAATTAGAAAGAAGTAGCTGCATAACTTATCTAAAAGAGAAGAACCTCAAGTTTCCTAGAACAAAGGAGGGTTACTCATAGGAAAGTTTCAATAAGTTAACGTCCTCCTTTTGTAATAATATTTGTATAAGCCATGATCAAGGTCTTTACTAGTAGATTTTTTACAGCAGGAATAAAAATATATATGTTAATAGGTGAGTGGGTTCAGTTTTCTGCCGATCCCCCTTCGATGCTCAAGTTAGATTGGATTGGAGGGAAATATGAAGAATGGAAGAAAACAAAGAGTGAACTCAAACTTGGGAAAGGTATTAAGACCCCTATCTATAGAGGAGGGAATACCTGAAGGTTAGAAGGTGTCATTGCTTGGGTGTGATAAGCTAGCCAGTGAATCCGTCTAGCTTGACATGTCAGCTCCCAGATTTTGTTTGGTTCCCGTTACTTAGCCAAGCATATCGCTATTTATATATCCAAACAAGTCATATTATGATGTGCTCCCAGTAAGTGCGCGCGCGTGCGCGCGTACACATCGGATTTATGTGGACTTATAATTTAGACTTGGTTCATTGGGTACGGATCTACCCACATGCCAAACGGGTTGACCTGACCGATTCTTGCTCATTATGTGACTACATTCTTCTGACTGCTTCATGCCTACATTGGCTGGACCATTCGTGTCTATAAATCAAACAATTTGTCCATCGTCATCCTTAGCTGCTCAACAATTCTGAATGATGGTTTACCACAAGTAAAATTAACTTTGCCAGGTTTTTATGACTCATTGATCAAATTTGAAAATTTTAATGTTCAACCAGATCCTCTACACATACCATTTATTTTATATCTTTTTTGCTTATTAGGTGAAGATTGACAGCCGTGTGAATGGCTGGTCCCTGAAGTACCTTTTTCACAACAATACATTAAAGGGCATGCATCTTCCCAGTAGCGCACACGGCATTTAAAGCTTGTTCGTTTATGAACTAATTAAGAGTGACACTTAATGTCATAATTTGTGTATATATGTATGCATCTATGTTCTGCGGACATGATATTGCCGTATGGGCACGACATGCCAATATATGGAATATTTTGAAAAGTATACATGATTCATGTGTTTGAAACGTCTCCGACACGAGATGACTTCACGATCAAAGTGTCCTTGCTGTTATGCATATATTACATATAAAAGATTGACAAATTTAAAGTGAATTTGTTTGTTATTAGTTAGTATATATTCTATATAATTGATTTTAAAAACTTTAATTGTTTTTAAAACATTTTTGTTTGATGTATAATGTATTTGTTGAATTTATACAAATGTATAAGCTATGGTGGTAGAGCATGCAATCATGGTACACCTTTTTGTTTTTTTTGTTTTTTTTACTTCTAAATATTTATCTGTTGTTGTTGTTTTTTTTAACTTAGGCATATAATTTAGGCCTTAAACAATACAGTGCATTGGCTTGAACCCCTATATGCGCCTACTTATACAATAGTGCTCAAGAAGTACGTTGCATTGTGCTTGGTTCATGCCAGAATGACTGAGTCCCACTTGGGCCTACCTTTAACCTTCTTTAGGTCATCCACTGGGTCGTACCATCATGCTTTCTTCCAGCTAGCCTGTGCACCATGACATGCTGGGCGAAGGTAAAACCCAAGCACACCACTCATAAATTGAGCCTTCAATTTCGAACCAAGCATGACCCATGTCTTGTTCAAGAATCCCAGACACCAAAAACTTGCAAATTGGCCTGGGTCGTGTTCAACCCTAGATTAAGATAATATGAAACGAGAATGACGTGGCTGGTTAATTGCTAGATTACCTTCATGTTCTTTGTTTCTTATATATTTTCTTAAACTGTTTCATGCTTCTGTTTTTTTAATGCATCGTATGTTTGCTTTACTGTTTTCCCATTGCTGATTAGTGATGATAGGATACTCATCCTCCTCTAACTGTTGGCTGTGGATCATCATTGGCCATTCTGCTATATATCACATGCAAACAAGTTCCATGATATTCTTTAAAGAGATATAAGATCCTTTGACGCATGATGGAAGGGGGAAATACTAGGGTTTGATAATTTGGGGATAACAATGGATAAATATTAATTCGGATCTCTTACCCAAGTGATCTCTCACCCACTTTTGTAACTCACAAAAGATCTGGATTCGGGTCTCTCACCCAGGCGATCACTCATCCACTTTTACAATTCGCTCATAAAAAATTTAAAGGGGCTCAGCAAATCATCATGCAAAGCAAAAGTTTAGTGAACACAATCTCATTAACTACCAAACTCAATAAGAGTTTTGGCCTTATATAGACCTACATCAAGTGGATACCCTCACCACAACCAATGTGGTAGCAAACAAAGGACTAAATAAAAACAAGTAAAGAAAACTAAAATAAAAGAAACTAAGATTAAAGCAATCCTCATCTCTCTGGTGAATGTGGTGATAACAAACGTCAAGCATGTCGGGGTTGAATTGAACAATCTCATATGAAACATCTCATTTGGGCTATGGTAATAGTCATGGAATCGGCATTCGTGCATCAGAAAGAGTCGAATTCTCCCCAATGAAAACCGGGCTTATATCAGGATCTTATAGAATATCCAACTCATGAGTGATAGAAGCAATCTTTCTCAAAACTCTATAAGAACCTGTACGTTAAGCGTGCAACTTTCTCACAGTACCTAGAGGGAACCTCTCAAGGTGACTCGTAACCATCACTTCATTATGAAATGTAAATTCTTGCAAATATTATGTGGAGATGCAACAAATTTGTAGTCATCATTGCAAATTGTTATGGATCTCATTATGTGCAATAGACAAATATAATGCAACTGACTCACTAGGTCTGATGACCCCTAAAGATAAGAAAAAGAGATATATGGGTTTCTAAGAGATCGTGCATCAAACACTACTAATGGTATAACATCACTAGGACTAACAAGAATCTGACAAAACTTAGGAGAGAACTCCAAATATTTACTTAAAGAAAAGAAAACATTAGGAGTAACCATCCACAATAGAATTAACATCGTTACCCTACTCTCTTTAGAAAACGGATTCAAATTCAGAAGATGAACTGGCCTTTTCTGCTTATGCGAGGAGTATGTGTGAGTCTGACAATCTGCACGAGGGGATTGATGGCTTACTAGATGTAATTATGCTACTAGCAATTCTCACTTTCAATCCCATCATCTAGCATAGGTGTGGGAAGTGAATACTTAACAATCTGTATGGGTATACTAGACTCCACTAATTCATACTTAGAATCACTAGTACACTCAGAAGAAGCATGGACCTCATCAAGAATCGATGTATCGAAATCAACTAATGTATCCTCAACTACACTAGTAATCTCGGACAGAACATGGACATCCTCAACACTTTTCGAGTCGTCAACATCATCAGTAGGCACAATATTACCATGTCGACTCTCGAGCCGTGATTCTATCCTCCCTAATTGTGATTTGAAATCATGCATTTGCCTAAGTAAACGGTCAATTTTCTCTTCCATATTGGTGTGACTAGGGTACCACTCTCCATTACGAAGGAGCATGCACTGACACAAATGCACGACAAACAAACACACGGATGCAACACGAATCGTAGACTTAAACAAAACTAAATGCATGTACTAAAATAATGAAAATTAAAATCTCCTAAAATGCTCAATTTCTAAAATCAAAGAAATGCAATTCTAAAATGATGAAAATAGTAAACAATGATGCGATTCCACTAGAAAGAAGCAAATCACATTACCGCTAACAAATTACTGTTGTCCAATATTATTTGCAAACAATTTAGCAAATGATAATTCAGCTTAAGTCAGATTTCACCTGAGGGGTGAGTAGTGCACGCCCAAACGCAAAATCCTGCAAAATTTCTAAGAGGATTACCTACAAACGAGAGCCGAAAGTTACGTATTGAAGTCTTGGAACAGAGGTAATATGGGTTGGATGTGACTGGAAGGAGATTGCCTCAAGAACGGCTCGAATCGGTCTCGAAACGAGTTTGAAAAGGCCTCAAACGGTTAACGGGTCTGCAGAGCTGTTCTCAGATTAGGTCTAGTTGACAATGGACCCGGGTCGTTCAGGTGGGCTCGGCTTGGCTCTAGACAACTCTTGTTGGCTCTACCGCTCTGGTCGGCTTAGATCTGAGTCGGGTTGGGTTGCAGTCTGATGCAGGCGAGGAGATGTCGAGGTGGTAAACACAGTGACGAGATCTCGAGGCGATAAACACATCGGCAAGGAGATCTGAAGCGCGGTGTTCACGTCGGCGGTGATGAGCAGGTGTCAATGAGCAGATGGCGAGGAGGTGGGGGTCCTGATATGTCGATGAGATGACTGTGGTGTCGATGAGGAGTCAATAGACGATCTTTGAGAAGATATGGAGCACAATGGTGGCAGATCGTCAGCGAGGAAGTCTCCAGATGATGAGATCTGGAGGTTGCTGTCGAGGTCATCGCGATGGCAACTGTAGATCATCGGCGAGGTCGATTGAAGGCGTGATCACGATGACGGGGACAATTGAAGGCCTAGATCACGTAAGCGAAGTCGATTGGAGGTGTGGGTGGGTTCAACGTGATCGTAGAAGGGTCGAGTGGGGTCGAACGATGACGACGAGGGGCGACAATTGCTGTGGAGAAGGCGACAGATGATGTCGGCGGCAAATCGAAAGTCGGAGGAGAGGGTAGGGCTTGGGTTGAGGCAGCAAATGAGGAGTTAGGGTTTGGGTTGATGATTGGGGAAGATGAACAGTGGCGGCAGAAATTTCCGTGGAATTTCTGAATTTTTTTAATTTGCAAATCCAAAGTAGAGTTTTAGGGTTCTTGGATTTTTTTATGTGGAGAAAAACTAGATTTTAGCTATGATACCAAAATTGACGCAGGGTGGAAGGGGAAAAACTACCAATAATTTAGGGATAACAATGGATAAAGATTGATTTGGATCTCTCACCCAGGTGATCTCTCATACACTTTTGCACTCACAAAAGATTTGGATTCGGATTTCTCACCCAGGTGATCTCTCATACACTTTTGCAACTCACAAAAGATTTGGATTCGGGTTTCTCACCTAGGTGATCACGTACTCACTTTGGCAATTTGCTCACAAAAGATTTAAGGGTGCTAAGCAAATCATAATGCAAAGCAAAAGTTTAGTAGATTTAATCTCATTAACTACCAAACCCAATAAGAGTCTTGGCCTTATATAGCCCTGCATCAACTGGACACCTCCCACCACAACCAATGTGTATTAAACAAAGAACTAAATAAAAACAACTAAAGGAAATTAAAATAAAAGAAACTAAGATAAAAGCAATCCTCATCATCTTCCGTATATTATCCAAATATAAAATAGACATCTCTCCAATGGGCTGATATTCCATGAGATTTTAGAAAATAGACCAGAAGGGTCTATGAGTTGGTATGATGATATTACTTATCTGAACTAATGATTTTATCTGAGACTACCATTGATAGTGTATTCATATAAAGAATACCTCTGTTCTTCAGTTTGGTAAGCTTCTTGGCATGTAAAAGTTATCTTATTTGTGTAGTGTGTTGTTTCCAACCAATGTTGTGTCTTTTCTCTATGGTTTTCTAACTTATAAACTACAAATGACCTCCTGTATTTGCAGGGGCGCTTTGAATTACTCTCATTATCTGGATCATTCATGCCAACTGAGAATGGAGGAACAAGGAGCAGATCTGGGGGAATGAGTGTCTCCTTGGCAAGTCCGGATGGTCGAGTTGTCGGTGGAGGAGTTGCTGGTCTTTTGGTTGCTGCAAGTCCTGTGCAGGTAATGCTTCCCAGATGACCTCTGCTGTAAAGTTTATTTTGAATTGCTTCTCTTATTCTCTCTTAGAATGAAATATGGCTCACTATTCTACTTATTATCATTGGACAAATATTAGAGTCGTCTCTAGGATCACTCTCTGTCCAAACCAAGTGGCCCTTGGTACTATGGTAAGGGGGAAGGATTAACAAAGGGGAGGCCAGTGCACACATTTCTGAAGAAAAAGAACAAAAATGTTGTTTCCCCATTTAACGGATACAGATAACCAAGCAGTAGAATGATGCAGTGAATTTTATATCTTTTAATTATTACAAATCAAGCAGTAGAATGATTTTCCCCCATTTTATATCTTATACAGTGAATTTTATGTCTTCATTTTTCTGTGTTAAAAATTCTATTAGCGAAGTGTTACATTCTATGAAGGAATCGTCTTCAGCAGTAAGAACTGCTTCCCTATGTTGGGAGTTCACTGTTCCAAATCCTGTTGGTATTGTGGCAGGAGGCTCCGAAGTAAATGTTTCATCTTAGATATTGTTTTACAACAACTTGTGAAGCCGTGATGTCAATGAGTCAAGCTTTGATAACATTTAGATATGCCGCTATCAGATTTTCACTTAGCCAACCCCAAAAGAACTTATCATATAATTACAAGCCAGCTCTTTTGATGGATACTTGTAAAGGAGATGTGTCCATATCGGATAAATATTCTACACTTTGATATTCATGCATACTCGCTGGATACTTATATGACATCTCAAAATTTATAATGTATACTAAAAGTATCAAAGACGTATATGAGACGTATCAGGGAACCACAATATAAAGAAAATCTAATGCACAGAAAGGTTTTCATTTTCATTTCGGTTGTAGATTTATGTATTTATGACTAGTCTGGTAACTATGACTAAGATTTATATATCTTGAAAATCTTTTATATTTCCTAAATTATTGTGATTTATTTAACTGTTTTGCTTGTACCATTGTAAATCAGTGTTATAGATTTGTAATAACTCACAGGCAGATATGCCTTCATTATTGCCATATCCACTATGTATCGTGTATATGTACCGGTATTTTGTCATATTTGTATCCTGTAACTGTACCAGTGCAAGCTAGCAACACGGTAGCACCTAAATAAGTTTTGAATACCCACGGCTTTTCACCTTTGTGTTTCATTGTTTGAATTTCGACAACTTTTCACCTTTGTGTTCGATTTTTAGGTTGTGGTGGGCAGCTTTCTGCCAAGTTATCAGCTGGAGCAGAAGACAAAGAAGCCAAGATATGAGACAACATCAATCTCTATGCCGGCAGCTGCAATACCAATACCCAGCAATGAGATGGAGGAGACTTATGGCAGTAGCGGCCATGGACCTCAGAGTTCAACCCCAAAGCCGAACCTTGCGCCATCTTCATCTTTCAGGGGAGGCAACTGGTCCGCATCTCTACACGCGGTGCCTGCCGAGGAACTCTAATACGGACATAAACATATCTTTGCCCGGAGGGTGAGGAAATATCTTAAAATTCCTGTTCGTTGCTCGCCTGTGAGGTATCTTACTGACCAGAGCTCGCATCTCCGTCCATGGCAGCCGGCCTCCGCGTGCTCGTCTCTCTAACTAGTTCCGTGTAACTTTTCGTGTGGATTTGGTTTTCAACTGATGGAAGGACTAAAGAAGCCCTTTTTAATGAACTCCTGTTAGGATTCTTGATTTGTGACTTTATTGACTCGATGTTTTGCGGTTGTTAATTTAATTCTCAGTATCTGTATTTGTAACACCTGATTTTTTTTGCCCCGGAGTGGCTGAACTCATATCATGAGCGGTTTCGATGAACTTTAAATTACCAGTCAAATTTCAATGCCTGCTGTTTAATTTAACGAGGAATGGAAATTGCTTGCCCTTGTTGTTTTTCTTATTCTTTGGAGGTTTTTTGTTTAAGAGTTGGCTGTTGGCTGTTGGGGGAATATAAATAGATTTATCCTGTGTGTAGGAAAATACTATGTACAAGATACTGTACAGTGAAGAACAGTAAGTGTTTGGCATGAAACTTAATTTCTAAGAAACAAAAAATAATTGTCCAGTTGTACTAGTTTAATTTCTGAGCGTGTATTTACTAGGTATCATTTTATTTATTGATTTCTTTATTTTTTTGGGGAGTGATATAAACTAGATAACTCACGATACACGCAATTTGAGCACTTCTGTATTTTTTGGGGAGGAGAAATGCTCTCTTGTGCCCATATGTTTGATGCGAGAAGTAAGAAGCCAAGCTTGTTTCTTCGTTCTCAACTTGGGCACTGTTATAATCTCTCTCACCAGTCAAAGCCCTGCATCATCATCTAAGAGTATTTTCACCCGTGCCCAGGCAAAAGGCAGAGCCGGGTGTTTTTTGGGATAAAAATCAATTTGCCCCGGGCGCAAGTTCAGCACTTGAACTTGTGCCCAAGCAGTGTGGAGCCCGCAATTGTGAAAAATGTTTTCGCAAAATTTTAGGTTGGCCCCACTACATTGCTAGGGGGAAAGTTGCGGTGGAAGTGCTCTAAGGAATATGAAGAAATCATAGAGGCAGCCATCTTGGAGAGCAGTTTGGCAAATGATGATGAATATGAATATGACATCGATGTTCATGATATTGATGAGTATGATGTTGTGAGTGTGGATCGCGATGAATATGATTATTGTAACAATAGCAACAACAATGAGGATGATGAAGAGGAGGATGAATATCATGAGGAAGAAGATATTGATTCAGTAGTAGAGCTACAGATGAGAGCTAACAAGTTTATTGCCAAGATCATCAGGGGATGGATGGAGGAGAGGCTAAGAGATGCGATAATTGTTGTGAAAATGACGGCCCTCAAGACCGATCGGTGGAGCGGCGCAGCGGAAGCAACACATAAGGGCTGTTTGGTTGGTTGCAAAACTTTGCAAAATGTAAAAAGTTTTGCAACTTTACACTTTTCACTTGTTTGTTTCCATTTGCAAAATGCAAAAACTTTTCCAACTTACAGTTGCTACAGTTAAATTTGTGGTCATTTAATTCTCACTTTTACACTCATATTTTCTCACTTGCAGTTGCTACAGTTAAATTTGTGGTCATTTAATTCTCACTTTTACACTCATATTTTCTCACTTGCAGTTGCTACAGTTAATTTTGTGGTCATGTAACTCTCACTTGTAGTACATCAATTCAAAACAGTTACTTGATAATCAATATATAATTTAATATTTTTAAATTTAATATTTTAAATAGTGTTCAATTTCTTATTTAAGTATTTAATTATTTTATTTTTTTAATCTTTAATTTTTTATTATTTTTAATATTGTTTTAATATTTAATATTTTACTATTTTAATTTACTATTTTTATTTAATATTTTATTTAATATTTTATTATTTTATTAATACTTATTCCATTTTTTATTATTTTATTTAGAGTAAATATTTTATTAATATAAAAATATTATACTTTAATATAAAATTACTATATATTTAGTTATTTAATTTTTAATATAAAAAATACTTTATTAATATCATAATATTTTTATTATTATATAATATTTATTATGTTAATATTGTAATAATAATTCAGTATAATAATACTATAATGATAATTTATTATTAAATTATAATTATATTTTACTTTGTTAATTTTATATTTCTATAATATTACAATAATATTATAATAAAATTTTTACTATAATAATTTTCAAGTATTTTTAATATTATTACTATATTTTTATTTCTTTTAACATTTTTTAATATTTATATTTTATTAGTATTCTTAAAAATTTTATTAATGTTCTTTAGATTTTCTTAAAATTTTATATCATTTATTTAATTAATATTTTAGTAATATTTTACTATTTATACTAATATTTTATTAATATTATTATTATAAATAAAATATTAAGATTATTAATTTTTTTATCTCAAATTTATTAATACAATTTAATTTGCAATATTAGATTTAATTTAATAGTATTTATAATATTTAAATCACTGTTACAGTTAATTTTGTGGTCAACTTTTCCACTTTCACTTTTACATTACCAACCAAACACCATAAAACACAAAATACTTTACCATTTACACTTTCACTTTACCAACCAAACAGCGTAAAACACAATATACTTTTCCATTTACACATCACTTTATCAACCAAACACCGTAAAACACAATATATTTTCACTGCTACAGTTCACTTTTTCCATTCTCATTTTACAACTTACGACTTGCGACGTTTTGCAACGAACCAAACAGGCCCATAATCAACGAGTAACGAGAAGAAAAAAGAGAAGGGGGAGATATTCGGAAGTATAGAAAACCAACACACAATTTAACGTGATTTCATTGATCAAACAGATCGTCTGTACGTCCATAGGAGAAGAGGGAGAAATTTTATTAAATTTTGAGGGAGTATAATTAGAAACACTTACACCTCTCGCTAAGAAAATTACAAACCCTTTGGTGACCACCAAGAGCACTGAAACCTTGATGGCTAAATCGTCTCATACAAATCTCTCTTTTTGATGAATTGCACCCTTTGAGAATTATTAATTCATTGAATTACATTGAAGACAATCCCAAGGGTTTATTTATAGACCATAGAACTCTCCTATCTCTATACAAACTTCATCAATATGAATAATCACCTCCTCAGGGGAAACAAAATTCAAATTCAACCCGAGACTGGAAATAGATCCAGAAAAGGAAACAATCAAACCCGACACTAGTCGATTAGGCCTTAGTATAAGTTGATTAATAACATGTATTAGTCGACTATACCTAGTTATTAGTCGATTACTCTGAAAAAAATCCGAGAACCCAACTCTTTTTTTTGCAAAAGCTAGTTGACTATACCAATATATAAATCAATTAATTCTTATCATTACTCGATTATACTAAGTATAAGTCGACAAATACTATGCACAACTTCTTGTGTACGTCCGTTCTTTGATCTCTAAAGTTTCGTCTACCTTCATGATGTATTCCAGTCATAATCTTAACAATCCCTCCTTGACTTGGATTCATCTAAGTCCGAGAATAGCCACCATGCTCCATATGATCACATCAATGCACAATTGAACAAATCTTTGACTTCATCTTCATCTCATTCCCTCTTCTCCATAACCCCTCACGGGGTTCACTACTTGATTAGGTCGAACAAGTTCAGGCCCGATCTGAACTTGATCACCTAACGATCTCCTTGATCCACGCAGGATTTATAAAAATTCGCTCCACCATAGGAGTAACGGTATGAATTTTCTTATTTTGCACCAGCGCTGCCTAGTCTTAATCTACCTTCAGGGTAAAACTGAACACCCAAGCTCGTAACTATCGTAGTCTATGATTGTTCCATAACCTCCGATCTTGAAGTCGAGAATAACTGCAATCTACCAACTGTAACCTCTAAATTTCGCAACATGTAAACATCGCCGACACGTCGCTTGAAACTTCACATGGGCATCTTTGAAAACTTACATATGATCACCTTAAGAACTGAAACTGAACGCTTCTTCATGTAGGGTTCCAAGAGAAATGAGATTGTACCTTGATTCGGGAACATGATGAACACTTTTAAGAGTAGTGATGCATCCATCATGAGACCGAAACTGGATTGTTCATTCGCCAATCACCTTGCTCGTAGTAGAATTCTCCATGAAGACTTCTCCCCTTGAATTGAAGTGTATGAGGAGAACATCTTCCTATTGGAACTGATATGCTGTGGATATCCAGAGTCAATTATCCATCTATCTTCATTACCGACTGATCTGTCTGTAACAAATAGAACATCACACTTTTCTTCATCTCCTTCAGTCAGTTCAGCAATGGTTGTTTCTCCTTTCGAGTTCAACAATCAACTCTAATGTGCCATTTCTTGTGACACCAGTTGCACACTAAATACTTGTATTTTGAGTTACCCATTAAGCTTCCATTATTACTTTTCTCCTTTAAAAAGTGAACTTGCCCGGAATCATCACGATGAGACTCACCCGTCAACTGATTGTTATTTTGTCCTTATTGAGCAGATGCTCCTTGAACTTATTGACTTTAATAGTTGATTTGTCTCCATAAATGATAACTTCTCTAAAGCTCTTATATAAGAAAAGTAAATAATACAGTAATAGAAGTGCTTGATTTTCATCTTCTATCTTAATCTCTATCATATCTAGATCATAGATAATAAAGATTTTTTTTTAATGTGAGACTTGATAGGTGTACCTTCATGCATACGGAGAAGAAAGAGATACTGCTTAAGAATCAATTGATTCATCAATGACTTCTTCACATAGTGGTCTTGAAGTCACTCTCACAATGAGGATACTGTTTTCTCCGTAGAAAACTCTTCCAACACTTCGTCCACCAAGTACAGCTGAATAGCTGTCAAGGCTTTCTCATCCAACTTCTGCCAAGTTTCTTCCTTCATGTCTTGAGGCTTTTTCTCCCTTCCGAGTAGTGCTTTCTTCAATCCGCTCTGAGTCAGGATGGCATTCATCCTAATCTGTCACCTGCTGAAATTGGTGAAACATTTGAACTTCTGAATATCAAACTTGATTACAGACATCTTCACGTTGAACTTGCTCTGATATCAATTGTTATGAAATTGATGGCCCTCATGAACAATCACTGGGGTGACGTAGCGGAAGAAATACATGATCGACGAGCAACAAGAAGAAAAAAAGAGAAGGGGAAGATATTCGAAAGTATAGAAAACTAACACACAATTTAACGTGGTTCTATCGATCAAGCATATCATATGCACGTTCACGAGAGAAGGAGAGACACTTTATTAAACTTTAGGGGAGTGCAATTAGAAATACTTACACCTCTCGCTAAGAATATTACAGGCCTTTTGATTGCTGCCAAGAATAACGAAACCCTGATGGCTAAAGCTTCTCACACGGATCACTCTCTTTAATAAATTACACCATTTAAGAATTGCTAATTCATTAAATTACATTGAAGACCAACCCTAAAGATTTATTTATAGACCATACAACTTTTAGTCCTATACAAACTTCATCAATACTAACAATCACCGCTTCAAAGGAAAGGAAACTCATATCCAGCCCAAGACTAAAAACAGAGTCAGAAAAGGAAACAGTCATACTTGGCACTAGTCGACTAGGCCTTAGTATAAATCGATTAATAACATGTATTAGTCAATTATACCCAATTATTAGTTACTCTGACAAAATTCGAGAACCTAACTCTTTGTTTTCAAGACCTAGTCGACTATACCAATGTATAAGTCGACTATATTTTATGATTAGTCGACTATACCAAGTACAAATCGACTAATATTGTGCACAACTTCTTGTGCACGTCCGTTCTTTGATTTTCAAAGTTTCATCTACCTTCATGACATATTCTAGTCATAATCCTAACAATAAAAATGTGCCCACTATAATATTTATAACTCTTTGATCTCTTTACTTTGAGCTATAGATATTTGATTGATCTGTGAGTTGAGTTGTGTACATATTGAAATTGAAGTAGCATGTACAAAGTATCCATAAGATTTTGTAATATAGATCAGTCTTGTACTCTGCACACACTGGTAGAAGTTTGTATTGGTTGGTTAATAATTATAGTGCATAAAACCTGTTAAATAATGATCATTTACCAAAGTTTATGTAGCAAGTAGTGGTGTAGTTAGGACTTTGAACTCGAGGGGGCATTTCTACATACCAATCTATATGTTCGATCGGTCCCTCTTAAGAAAATAAGTATAGTAATGAGTAGGCACAAAATCTTTTACCAGCGTAGATGTAACAAAATAGTACTAAATTTGTAATCTTAAAAATATTGAATGTTTAAAATATAAATTGTAAGTCTTAAAATATGTTTTAAAAAATGTTCATGAACGTTCAATTGATAAAATATGTTATTATTAAATTTTATTCGAATCTGATTAGAAAAAAGAGTTAGTTACAACACTAATATCTTCAAATTAAAAATTCATGATTCTAGTCCTGAATTAACAATATATTATAACTTTGAATTATTGACATGCTAATTGCCTTTGAACTACTTTTTAAGTAATGTGTCATATACAATTTGAAAATCACCAAGAGGGGTGGGGGTGAATAAGTGATGGCTATACTAAATGGCAAATAATGCAGAATTAAAAACTACTTGCTAGCAACTTGTAAATATCAATCACAACTTAAGAAATACTTGCAAACAAGTAAATAATATTTGAGTGCAAGTAATTAAAGAGAGAGTAGAGTGAAGAGAGAAAGAGTAGGCAATCACAAACATAATGATTTGTTTCGAGGTTCGAGCCACTGCTCTACGTCCCCGCCTTCAACACTATGAAAGATTTTCACTATGACCGATCTCACTAGATCGTCAACCGTTTACAAGTTCTCACAAGAACTCAATGGACTCACCAGTACTCTCTCGCGGTGCCGCAACACCAATATGGAGGTCACAAGCTCACTTAAGGCCGCAACCTCACAACTTCTCAATAGAAGAAAAACGATGATCCACACTTGATCACAAATGACTCACAAGCACAATCCTATAACCAAGATGAGAAGGTGAAACTCTTTGGGATTATATAGTAAAAATAGCTTATAGAGATGTAGAGGGAGAGCTCAAACTAAAAACAAGAATTTGGAAATTTGGCTTAAAATGAAATAATGAAAAAGCTAAAACTTGTAAAAACTTGATCTAAACTTTAGAAATCTTGTTATTGAGTTTTTTCACAGTCCCACTATTTATAAGGGATGAAAATATGAGTAGAAAACTCAAAAGAGCCATTGGGAAAAGACTCAGAAAAAATAAAATAGAATATAGCCATTGGAAAAAATCATAGAAGAAAAGTCTTCTGTCGGTCGACCGGCCGGTCGATCGTCAATGATCAGATTTCTGACTGTTGGGATAGCATTCGACCGGACGGTCGATTATTGATCCCAACCAGAGAGTTAACCTCTCTGTCGGTCGATCAGACCCAACTGAGAGCAAAGCTATTGCAATCGGTCGACCGCCCGGTCGACCGAAGTGCAAAAATGCACTTTGGTGCATGTCGGTCGACCAACAGAGCAATTTTGCTCTGCCTACAGTCGCCCGCCCGGTCGACCGACAAAGGGCCAAAGGCAGGATATGAAAATCTTTTTGAAACCATTCTTTTTTCAAACAAATAACTTTTAATCTTTAAATGCAAAATAAAGTTATAGGGACTTGAAGAACCAGTGTGTGATCATGGATCAATACAAAATAAAGTTAGAACCAAATTTTATCAAAGTTCTTTTCTAAATCAAAAACCATATTTTTTTGAAACTTATTTTTTTGAAACTCATTTTGAAAATGATAAAGAGTATAGTTATGAACTCTCATTAAAAACACAAAGAAGTATGAAATATGTGTGTGTGTGTGTGTGTTTGTCAATCCCAAAAGCTATCAACCTATATCATCTTGGTTTTAACCAATGACTATAAATCCTATCTAAAAATACAAAAAATAAAAATACAAATCTTGATATAGTCTTCTCTAGTATGCTTGATTCTTGAGCTCTTCTATGTGCTTAGGCTCTGGGATCTACATCTTCTTGGGTTCTAAATGTGTGAGTCTTGTGATGGAGCCAAAATGCAACAAACAATTAACTTGAAACTTTATTAAACAAAATTGTTAAAAACATAACTACATATATTTTATTATCATCAAAACTAGGGCTAATGGCCTTTGGGCCAACAATCTCCCTTTTTTTGATGATGACAAAACACATGAAGTTATCACAAATAATATGGACGAGACTTCAAGCGCAGCTCTTTCTAAACACATGCATATATCAAGATGTGACATAAAAGTTAAATGCATCAATAAAAGCAAATGAATAAGATATGCCAATCAAGTCCTATGCAGCCCATCTATGCATACTGAGAATACAGAATTATAATGGTGTATGCACAAACAGTTTTCTCCATCCAACCAATAGCCTCCAACCTCCAAAGCAAGCGGTAGATGGTTGGTTTATAAAGGAAACACTAAAATATAAATATACCACATACCACACACAGAAGATATATATCAAATATATCAACAGAAAAAAAAAGATACATAACTACATAACTTTCCAAAGACAATAGAGGTAAATATGTCTATACAGAGGTTACAGAGGTTTATGCCAACCTCTAAACAGGTTACATACCACAAAATACATGTCCACCAAGTACTGCAATGTAACAAACACGTGTCCACCAAATACTGCAATGTAAAAAGCACCCAATACCCAAGATACTCCCAAAGATAACTCCATAGAATCTCTCCCCCCTTTTTGTCATCAACAAAAGGGATCAATCCTCCTAAAAGTCGGGATCTTCTGAAGGAGTCGGTGCCTCGGAAGGAGTTGGAGGAGGTACCTATGTATCAAACGGAGGACCCAATGTTGGAAGGGGTTGCGAGTGACCTCTCGGAAGTGGAACAGGCCAAGCGTTCCTACTGTAGGTCTCGTCGACACAAGTCTGAAGATAGAGAATAGAGGCGCAAATATACTGCAGATCATTATCGACTCTTTGCTCCATCCTCTAAAAATTTGCAGACATCTTCAGGTCATGCTTCCGAAACTAAGCAGAGAGGACTGAGTATGGACCAAAAGATGCAGAAGTGGCTTAAGAGGATCCAAGAACAACAACAGGAATGATAGGAGGAGGTTGAGGAGTAAGAACGCGCTCCCTAGCACGCATCCTCTTTAAAAGAGTGTTGTTGTTGTCAACTGACGGTTCGATGGACCGTTCAGTGGAGAGATTAAATTTTAGTTGCTTTAGGAGGTGATTGATGAGCATCCCAAATGGCAAGTGCTGGCTTGGGACAGGAGATGCTCGGAAGCCATGTAATCAATGATGAGTTTTGAAATATTAACTCTAATGTATTTCAGAAGGCAATAGATCAAGAGGGGAGCAGAACCCCGTGCATGACTATATTCTCCTGATTTTGGCAGGAGATTATAGAACACGATTTTGGCTAGGACTTGAGCGGTGAGAGTATAATACTTCACCTCCTCATTCCTAAGTAAAGTGGGGTTGTCATAATCGTGAAGCAAAAGAGATGCGGTGAGGGCAGATTCACCGTCAGGATAATCAAACTTATGAAGATCAACATTATAAATTCTACACCCTCACAGGAGAGGTATAGCAGATGGGCAAATCGATCTAGAGAAATATTTATATCCTTACCCAGAACCCTATATCTGACGTGATTGCTCTGAAATGTCAGATTAGAGTAAAAGTAGTGTACAAGCTCAGGATAGACATATTCTTTAATAGTAACAAGATGTTCAAGAGAGCTTGTGCTCAAGATGGTAGGTAGATTTAGGTGCTCAAAATCAGCGAGCTCCACGGTTCTACCAGCGATAACATGTTTATTGTGAATTACAGAAAATCTATGAGAGACATTTTGAGAAATAAAAGGGTTGGAGGATGATTCAGGTTGTTTATCCTTCTCAGATCTAGCCTTTTTTGACATTTTAGAGATGACAAACAAAGATATAGAAGAATTTACTAAAAAAAACTATGAAATCAAAAAGATTTAGAGAGAAGAGAGATTATAACTTGAAAAAAAAAAAATCTCCTTGAGAACAACAGATCTGGAGTGCTGAAGAGAGATCTAACCATTTTTTTAGGGTTTGATTTTGGAGTAGAGGTGATTTGGAAGGATTAGAGTGAAAGGAGGTGAAAAAATAGGGAGGAAGAAGGAAAGAGAGAATTTGGGGTTTTAGGTTTTTTAAAACAGGTTTTCCACAGCCAGACCCGACTCACGATCGACCGGGGTCTAACCGAGAGTAATCTCAGTTACAGTCAGTTGACTGGTCGGTTGACCGGCTTCAGGTCAATTTTTTTTTTGAATACCAAGCTACTTTGGTCGACCGCCCGGTCAACTAGGACAACCCAAAAATAGTTTTTAAAAAAAAGATTTTAGGGCCTTTGAAAAATAATTTTTACTTGTACATTTTATACATAAAATAGGAAAATAATACCAGATATCTTATAGGCAAGAAAAACCATAAAAATAAAAAAATTTTATTTTATTTATTATTATTATATTAACAATATTTTTTCAATAATTAACTCATAAATTAAGCTATTAAAAACAAGATATTGAAGCCGAATACCCTTGACGTTTCTGAATTTCTCCTCGTCATTCCTCTACATAAGATTTGAGGCGTGCAATTGCTATCTTGATTTATTACTTTAATATGATTTAAATACAATACCCAAACACAAGATAGATATATTGACAATATATATACACATATATCCAAAGACATCTATCAATCAAGTGAGTAAGGGAGAAACTCTACACATGGGCAAGCAAATCATCGGCTAGTAAAGAATAAACGCAAAGTTAACAAACGAGCTCAACTTTAGGTAAGATGCAAATACAAGAATAGGCATGTCTACACAACTAAAGTATATTTTCATAAAAAGAAACTAGCTGATCCTATGCATGTATTGATCTAACTAGAAATGAAATTTTCAAGTGGAGAGGTTATCAAACCATGGGTAATCTCTAAAATAGGTGCCTCTTGATAGCGATGCAATGTGATGGCTGATTCGTTGAGCTTCAATGCATCTACCACCAAGGCATCATCTCCCCCTATGTCCTGGAGGAGGACGACGTACCTGCATCAATCAAATTTGGTGTGTTCTTTAGTACCCAAATCTTTTTGGGTTCTATATGATTAGTACTTTATTGAACCCAAACATTTTTATTTAACATATTTGACTTAGCATAACAAAATTTTGCTAAATGGCCTTTGCGGCCGCAATGTGCACATGTGTACACTTTGCCATACATGAAAGCATGCTTATGTTAATATGTGTGTGTTTGTTTTTCATGGTGTGTGTTAGATGAATGAGATGTATGGTTCCTTTGGTTTCCCTTTGGAAACATAGATAAAAATTTGTTCATATCAAAAGCACACTTTTCAAGGTGGTATCCAAAACATCAATACGTTTTTGGATATCTAAAAATTCATTTTTGTTGAAAGTAATATTAGGGCTTTTACCCTTACAAGCAAGTTTGTATTTTTCAAAATTCTTTTTCATTTTCTCAAAAGAAATGGACAATTCATTTTTCTCTTTCAAAATAATTTCTAGCTTATTCTTTAGAAAATCATTTTTTTTCAATTTTTATTTTGTGCAAGAGAAATTTCATACCTATTTTGTAATTCTTCAAAAAATTGTTTGAGTTCATCCATAGTTAAATCATTATCTTTTAAAGAGGTTTCAAGACTTATCATGGACGCTTCTTCTCCATTTGCCATAAAGCAAACGTGTGCGGCATCAATTTTCTCTTCGCAATCCATCTCCGAATCACTCCAAGTGGCTACCATCGCCTTCTTCTTATGCACGTTCTTGGAGGTAGTGCTTGAAGTGAGGGGCAATTCGCAATTAGATGGCGCGTCTTCTTACAATGAAAGCAAGGACCCGTCTTCTCTTTCTTCTTTTCAAATCTTCCTTGATGTCTTACTCTTCGGAAGTTGCTTTATCTTCCTTTCTTGTAAAATATTTGCCCGCTTTTCTAATGAGCATGTCAAAATCCTCATCGCCGTCTTCCGATGTTTCTTCTTCATCAAAGAATGATGAAGTAGCCTTGAAAGCTGGCGCTTTCTTCTTTGGGTCTCTCTTTCTTCTCTCACCTTCATTTTCATCTCATGGGTTTTGAGATTTTCAATGAAGCTGGAGAAGTCCATCTTTCTCTATCGTTGAGCTCCTTGAGGGTTGTTGCCTTGATTTCCCAAGCTTTAGAAAGAGCTCTAATGATCTTCCGGATCTTTTGGTCATTATCAATGGTGTCATCTAAAGAAGATAAACCATTAGTGATCTTGATGAACTGAGTGAGCATCTCATCTATACTTTCATTTTTAAGCATATAAAATTCTCATATTGAGAACGGAGCAAGTTAACTTTAGATCTCTTGACTTGCGACGTCCCCTCATGAGTAATGATAAGATCATTTCAAATCTCATAAGCGGATTTACAATTAATTACATGAGAAATATCATCATCATTTAATGCTTGTGTAAGTGCATATTGAGCTTTAAATGCCCCATTCCTCCACAATTATAACAAGTTCTCTTTTGAACGCAGTTTCCAAAATGGTTCATCTTATACTTCTGGCACCAAGGGGCCTCTGAGATTCTAGGGTGGGACACAGATGTAGACTGTGCTTTCTGAAAAGTATCTTTGTTCCTCAGCCATGATCCTCCGCCTCTGGTCCATTCTCCCCTCTGAAAAGTTGCATTAAACCCGAATCTTTTATTACTAGTAAATCCCGGTGCCACCGATACTAATGGTCCCTAATATGGGGGACGCTTCGACATGGATAATTTCTTTCCCAGTCTTCTCGACTTTCTTGTATATCCATTTTCACCTCTAGGGATTTTTCCTCAGTCTGAAGATAATTTCTTAGTTGTAGGGGAATCAATTTACCTCTAGTTTCTAGTTTCAGGCTCTTCACAAACCTTTTAGTCTCTTTCTGCCTCACTCTTAACCAGGACATCAGCATATCTGGACAATATTGGATGAACCTCTGATCATATTGTGATATATTCATCTGACCTTGTCGTAACTCTAAAAACTCTAACACCATTTTATTTTTGGCCGTCTCTGGAATATACTTTTTGGTGAATTTATTCACTAAGAATTCTCAGGTAATTTGTTCTCTTGTATTTTTCACAGTATCTTTTACTGCCCTCACAGTGCTCTGCTTCCTTTTAAAACATGAAGGAAGAGAAGGATACCCTCTGCTCATTTTATAATATATACATATCTATTCATATATTTAGAATTCTCCTCACTTATGTACATAACCCATAGTCATGTATACATACACATACACATATTTACTCATATGAACCTTAATCAAGAGTAAGGGTATGTTTGTATGGATAACTTCTTACCACCTATACATTCCAATAGTTAGTTAATATACATAACACAAGATGATCAATTTAAATGTAATAGCCATGACTATAAGAATTTACTATTACATACCCATAATAATTTAATAATATAGCTATTCTAGCAACCACATACATATATAATAGTTCATAATCATGCATATACAAGAAATTTCACCTTCACACCAATTTTAACAATCCTCATGTTTCATTTTAGGTACTAGTATGTTCTACTCACCCTTGAAGAGATCACCCCGTTTAACAAGCCTGTTTTGCCGGCTATATTAGAGTCTGCAAGATCATAACATCATAGTAGTCTATACATGAAGAAGAGTAAGAATGGTGTAGGCCTAATGATTGCTTACCTTAATCAACAAAAATCACCCTCCTTTCTTGCTAACCTTAGTCAATACAAGCTTTAAGAAATTAACCCCCTATATGATGTTAGATCATCATTTTCATGCTCTAGTTGGCTTTTAGAGAAGATAATATAGGCTTAGAAAAAGCTTTTATAGCAATTAAGAAGGAGGGGGAAGAAGAGTGAGTGAATGAGTGAGATAGTGAGTGAGTGAGAGAATGGAGGAGGGGAGAGAGGCTATCAGCTGCCCTCTTAGTCGGCAGCAACAAGAGGAAAAGAGGGGAGAGTGGGAGAAGGAGAAAAAGAGAGAGAGTGTGTGAAGTTGTAAAATGAGAACTTTTTCCCATTCTAATCCTATATACTTCAATTCCCTACAAGAAATCATGCCAAGTGTCTCTCAAAATTTCTACTCTACTGCTACACATTACACCTAAAGGTAAGGATCCATACCCCCTTCATTTAACACTTGTACCCTACAAGCATGGTAGAAAAATGTATAAGTCAAAAGTCACATATGTATTTATACACCCATACACATTTTATACTTATATATGTATATGTATAAGGTTTTAGTGTGGATACCCTTCACCATGAATTCTTGTACCCATATCATTCCCTTAAGGTGGTAGAGTCTCAAGTGTATTATCCGATAACCAAACATCACTGGTCACTAACATCGCTTTAAGATCACAATCTATGTTCTACATTTAATATTGATGAAAATAGTTATGCATCACATTGTGGTAAAATCACCTAATTTAACCCAACGTTAGTATATAAGATATTAACTGATGATTAATTAAGGCAAGTGTTACAACTAGAGGCGAGCCTAGCACTGCCCAACATTGCTCTTGACTTGAGCGAAGCTGTAGTAGCTTCGCTTCTAGCACCAAGTGGTGCTTTAGCTTTAGCCTCGCGGCTAAATGCTGCTTTAGCACTGCTCAATAGTGCTGGTAATGTAAGCGGGGCTGCAGTAGCCTCGCTGTTAGCACCAAGTGGTGCTTTAGCTTTAGCCTCGCGAGAAAGGCGAGGCTTAGCTCTGTGAAGAGCTAAAATAGTCTCACAGTCAGAGACTATTTTAGCTTCACATAAAGCTGAATCAAAAGATTTATCTCTAGCCTCGCATGAGACTGAGTTGGATTTTTTTAATCCAAATAGCCTTAGCATAGGCAATTTTAGGTTCGGGGGGAACCTTTATAGCTTCACGCGCAGCGTTAACATGCTGGCGCGAGGCTATGTTTATCTCTGTTGAGATTATGCTAGACTCACATAGAGTCTGTTTAGTCTCGCATGAGGCTGTAATAGGCTTGCAAAGAGCCTTATTTGTCTCAACAGAGACTTACTTCCAAGAGTTAGCCAGAGGGGCTTGCTATGCTGACCTTCCTGTGCTTATGCACATCCCGGGGACTTATGCTACCCCCAGAGAGAAGTTGTTCTGACTTCTCTTAGTCAAAATGAATGACTGATGTCTCAGCAATAGACCCGAGGGTCTGATCATCACATTGCGATACTTGATTCTCAGCAGTGGAGAATGCATTTCCCAGCGGAGTCGCTAACTTGTTTTCTATTGATTTGTAAAGAGGAAAACTTACAAAATTATATAGAAAATTACAAGTAATTAAATAAAAAATTACAAGAATCTTCTACTGAGATTTCTGGAGAAGTGTGCCAGTGGAAGTCTGGTAACACGACTACTTTGTTCAGTTGACAATGAGAGCGATCGATCTTCGAATGCTATCGCTTGAGAATTCCTTCACGTCTGGTTCCAGAGATTCCTTGAAAGAGAAAGATCTTAGGGTATTAGCACCCTGCATTTATCCTTATAGGATTAGAAAAGTGATTCTCTGAATTCTTAAAAGCGAGAGAGTAGATCTCTTGTTAGCTTAAGCTTTGAAGCCACCAATGAATCTTTATACTCTTCAAAAAGCCCTCTTGGACTTGAATTTCTTCAAGCCCCTGAGCCTAACCTACTAGTGGGCTATTTATAGGCTCAATAGGGAGTTGTGATCCCCTTGATTGTCTCCTCTTAATGAGGGATCATGTGTGTAACTACCCATTAATCTCCCCCCACTAACTTAGTGAGGTGGTTACCTTAAATTCAGTCGAGGCAAGGCTAGCCTGTTCAGGCGAGGCTAGCCAGTGGAGACGAGGTTAGATAAAGCTTCATGCGAAGTTAGATAAAACCTCAGGCAAAGTTATCATAGAGCTTCAAGTAAAGTTATCATAGAGCTTCAGGCAATACTATTAGTTAGCTCTTTAAATAAAGCTGTGCTATGTTTCGAGGCGAAACTAGCAAGATTAGCTTCAAGAGAAGCTAGGAGTTAGCTCAACGCGGAGCTGTGTAAAGCTTCATGCGGAGCTAGAAACTTAGCCTTTTAGTGAGGCTATAATACTTCGAGAGAAGCTAGCCCCTTTGGGTCCATGCGAGGCCAAGTGTTGAGCTAATTTAGCCTCATAGCAGGCTTCTTCAAAGGCAACCGTGTGCTTCACTGGATCGGTAGGGTCTAAGTCAATGCTTAGTCCCTTGGGGATGGACAAAAACTGGTCATCAGCTTGTCTGTGACTCATCTTTTATAAATGTCAATAAGTTAGACATTGTTCAGACCGATTGAAGTGTTGTCTGGG
The DNA here is from genome assembly GCA_038442645.1 of Agave tequilana. Taxonomy (NCBI): domain Eukaryota; kingdom Viridiplantae; phylum Streptophyta; class Magnoliopsida; order Asparagales; family Asparagaceae; genus Agave; species Agave tequilana. The sequence continues at coordinate 19,199 of JAVJIF010032089.1, read as the reverse complement.
AGTTTATTTTTTCAGAGTGTCAACACTTATTACCAGATGAAATAATTTGCTCCTCATCTATTTTACCTTGTGACTAAAATCCATATTGGTTTTTAAATGTAAGATCTTGTCCTTTCTAAATTTCAGCTCAATTATTATTTAAATTTTTACCTGGGAAACTGATTATTCATAAATTTTGCATAATTTTCACCATTTTCTAACATTTATTTTAAATAAAACTCTGCTATTTAACCTCCTCTTTGTTTATTAGTATGCAGGTTATTTATTTAGTGATTAAGGAGAAGAAGAGCCTAAAAACACTAAGGATCCTAATTAAAACTGGAGTCAAAATTAATTATTTTTCAAGTTAAGAAAAGAAACAAATAATCTCATAATACCCACTTTCCAAAACACAATTCTAAGAATATATATTTAGATGACTGGACGAGGCAAAATTGCAGAAAAAATGCAACATCACGACTGCCACGTTTTTCTCCTATATTGCCGCGAAAACGTGGCAATCTTGAGGCTAATGAGTCAACATTTTGGTGTTCGACTTCGATTCATCAAATCCCTAGGCGTTCTCCTATAAATACTTATTGGAGGCGTAATAAGATATCTCAGAAATATCCACGCAGAGATCAAAATTAGAGTTTTTAGATTAGTTTAGTTTTCTTTTATTTTATATTTTTTGTAAGTTAGATTAGAAAGAGATTCATAAGAAAAAGAGAGAGTAGATTCAAGGATGATAATTGATATAAGTTCTTTTTTCTATTATTGTTTTTGTATTAATTGAAAATTGTGTTGTCTTTATTTTTGTGTATTCTTCTTCATGATTTTAGTCTATTAACCTTCTAGATTGTATCGCTGATTTGCCATGTCCTGAAGGTATTCAAACTGAGGGGGTGAGCTCAACGGCTCAATGAGTGGAGTTAATCTTGTACTTAATTAGAGCATGATGTTAACAGTTTGTAGTGTACATGGCACATGAAAGTACTGTGTACATGATACATGAAAATACTGCGTACATGATACATGAAAATACAGTATTCATGATACATGAAAACGTGATATGTGACAGTCTCAATTTTATTATCTATTCACTTTTAACCACTATTCAATTGATACTGTGTCTGTGGAGCAACCAATTTTGGTGTTTACATTTCAAGTAAATGGATCTGTATCCTGATGTCCACATTACCATACACGATAACACATCCAAATACACGTCGTGTATACGCACATTTATCACATATACACACATAACACACATTCACATGAAATATCATATATCTGTAAGTTCACCTAGAGGGGGGGTGAATAGGTGATGGCTAATCTAATGGTCACTTAATGCCAAATGATGCGGAAGCTAAAAACAATATGACCTAATAAAAACTTTTACACTAAACACCACGTATAACACAAGAGTGTTGCCGAATTCCCCGTGAAGGGCTCTGGACAAACTCCTCTAGATTCCCCTTGAATGGGTTGAGGTGCCGCGTTGGCTCTCTTGGTTGAATACAAGTGTTAGCAAACAATCCCAAGCAAGTATATCAATTTAAGCACAAAAGTATATCATGCATATAAAGATGAACAATAAAGGAATGCAAGATATAAACAAGTAAGGAGAGAGAGAGAGAGAAAAGGCAATCGCAAACACAAGGGATTATTTCGAGGTTCGAGCACACTTGCTCTACATCCCCGCCTTCGACACACGAAGGATTTCCACTATGTAAGATCCCAATGGATCTCTCCTCGGTGCCGCAACACCTACAAGCCCTCGGACTCCCTAGTCCCGTACACACGCAAGCTCACTAGCTCGCCGAGGCCGCACCTCAAACCAAGAGTTCACAACCGAACTCAAAACAACGCGGACACACACGTCCGCCTCCTCAAAGAACAAAGAAGAAATCTCTTGGTGATCTAAAACACTTTGATCACCAATTACAAACTCTCACAACACAATCCCATGGATAGATAAGGTAATGGAAAGCTCAAGTGATTGTGAGAAAGTAAGGATTGAATCTATGGTGAAAAACTCAAGAAATCACTTTTACACTCTTGATAAAACTTTCCTTTTGATTGGAAATATTTGCTCTCAAATATGTGGAGAAAACTCTTTTAATGGAGTGGGAAAAACTGGCTCAAAGCTCTCCTCAAATCTTGTTACAAAACAATGACTAAACCCCCAATTTATACGCCAGAAAAATATAGCCGTTGGGGTCTGTCAGGCCTGCCGGTCGACCCGCCGGTCGACCGCCAACGGTCAGAAATCCGACCGTTGGAGCCACGGTCGACCGCCCGGGTCGACCGAGCCACTGGAGCAGAGAGTAGAACTCTCTGTCGGTCGACCCGTACGGTCGGCCGAAATTTCCAGAGAGCAGAGCTCTCTGGAGCGGTCGATCGTCCGGTCGGCCGTCCTCCAGTGCACAAAGGCGTGCACGTTTGTGCACGTCGGTCGACCGATCCGGTCGACCGACTTCAGACCAAGTCGACTATACAGTCGACTTGCTGAAGCCTGAAAACTGTTTTTCTGGGATTAAAAACTAAGTCTTTTGGTTCAAATAAAATCCCATAAAATACTTAAAAATCTACAAAAATAGTTTAACTAATATACTTTGATATACAAACATGCTTGCACAAAATCAAGGCATGTTATAAAAGATTGGACTATTTTTGTAAGTTTGGAAATATTGGCTCAAAAGAAAACTTGTATTTTTCTAAAACTTGTTTTCCAAACTTCTTCATGATACAAAAATAAGATATTTTGAATTCATTAAAGCATAGTGTATATGGATATGATCCACTACACAATTAAGATGAAATATCTATGTTTTTTGGCATTAAGCTCTAAATATGGTTTTGGATAAAAGATATACATAAGGAATACCAAAAACCAAAATAGTATTTTTCCAAAATGAAAGTCTTTTCTAAACTGAAAATTCTTTATGAAAAGACAATAAAATCAAGAGTGTGTGTGTGATATATATTTGAGCAATCCACCAACTATTCTATCCTTTACATTTTTAACTAAAATAAAAACAAAATCTTATACCTAGACACAAGTCTTGATCTTGAAGTCTTCCCTTGAAGTCTTCTCATCATCTTGACTTGGTCCAAATGCAATCCAACGAGCTCGACTCCTCTTGAGTACTTGATGTGGTCTTGATGCATAGGCTCGTGAATCAACCAGTGCTAGCTCCAAAACTTGTCTTAAAATCCTTTGTTGAAGCTCCACACCTACTAAGATCTTGATCATAAATCTGTCACTAATTAAGCACAAGATCATTAGTATTATAACTACATGAGTTAATCATCATCAAAACTAGAGTGATGGGCCTTTGGGCCAACAATCTCCCCCTTTTTGATGATGACAAAACTCATGAAGTTATATATGCATGGATTAAGGTAAAGCTTCAAAGAAGCTCCCCCTTAACTCATGCATACCAAATAAACAATAATATATGACAATGAAGCTCTTAAACATGTATGCAAATATGGAGATAAAACATGCAACAAGCATAAATCAAAATCTTTTTCTCCTATTTGCAATACAAAAATATATATGCATAAACATAAATCTTACTCAACATGCATATAACTCTCAAATTCTTCTCCCCCTTTTTGTCAATCATCAACAAAGGGGTTCAAAGTAAAATCAAATCAAACAAATTTTTCTCCCCCTTTTTTAAAAACAAAGAGATCAAGAGGGGTAATACAAATCAATCAATAGAGATTTATATGCGATATACATTCATGAAGAGGAAGACGCTAAGTTAACTTCCCTACACATATGCATTACATGAAGAAGGGATGATAAGCCCTAACTCACATAACACATATTATGTAATGCATAAGAGGAGATGTGAAGCTCCCCCTACACACGTGTACCACATAAAGAAGAGTTGTCAAGCTCCTCAATATACAATACACTCAATATGAATCTATATGTAGAAGAGATGTTAAGCTTTCCTTGCATATAGGAAATACAACTCAAAAATTTTTAATTTTTCTTATTCAAACCAATTTTTTTTTTTTTTAAAGGTATCAGAGCTCTTGTAAAGCAAACAAATTTTTAAGATACCAATAGAAAGTAAAGTTTTAACCCAAGCTTAGCAAAATCATTGTGCCTTAAGAATGTGAATCAATTGTAAATCAAGCACAAATAACACATATATATGTATGAAATGATAATACCAATAGAAATTGATACAACTTAAATTTGAAAGCATACATACATATAATCAAAACATGAGTATATACAAAAAGAATAATCATATTGATACCAATTGAAATGATCCAATGATACCAATTGACATAAAGTAATATCAAGTGTATATCTCATAGAAGAATAAATAACTAGTTTAAATTAATTTTTGAAAAAACTAGTTAAAGATCCTTCAAAAACATGAAATCATATATTTTTCATGAATTATACTAAATACATAAAAGTTCAAGCACTCATAGTCCATAAAGCTCAAAATTATCTTGAAAAGTAAAAGATGAGTGTTCAAAGGTTATGTAAATGGCATTTTCATGAAAATAGATAATGAAGCTCAATCAAACATGAATCTCATTTTTAGACAAGACATGAAATTTTTTTATTTTCATTAAAAACGAATCATGAAAATTTTTTATTTTTCATCTTAAAGTAAACTTTAAGGTATATGTATGATTTATCCAATCCTAACAATACACATACATATCCCAAATATAAAAGAGTCTATTAAATGTATTTGCATGAAAGTAAGAGACTTACGGTGATACATGTATATTTATTAGATTTGAATTAAAAATACATATACATGAAGTAAAGCATAAAAATAGGCAAAACATGTATAAAAGAGAATCATAAAAAACTAGCCTATACATGTGCATATAGTGGGTACAAATGAGCATGAAGAGCAAATACATATAAATCAAATGTAACTCACTATTTGTACATGTATAATACAAGTTTTGATATAAACTACATCTAAGCATGTTATTACCACATGAAGCACATTAAATCATAAAACATGAACATGCTATGAATATTATGAATGAACAAGCATGATCATAAAAATAGGAGTTTAGAGATTGTTACCAACTCCAAAGCTCCAAGCTTGGTGGTCTTTCCCACCAAAACCTCCTTGATAGCGGTGCTCCAAATATGTGTCCTTTTAGTTCAAGTGCACCCACCATCAAGGCACCAAATCTCTCACGTTTTGTGAGAGCCCTCACCTACATCAAAAGCAAAAGGTGGGGATTTTGGTACCCATATTTTCTTGGGTCCTTGGGGTTAGTCTTGTAAGGAACCCAAAATCTTTTATTTTTAGCAAAATTAAAATAATGCAACTTGTCATAACAATATTTTGCTAAATAGCCTTTGCGGCTACAATGTGTACATGTGTACACCTTAGTATGCTTATGAGTGTGATTGTGATCGTGGTGTGCAACATAAGCATATGCATGATGTGAATGTGCATAAGTATGAGGAACTTGTTTCTTTTGAAACAAGGATTCCAATTTAGTGTGATTGAATGCACATTTGCTCAAATTAGAGCTCAAACTATTTATTTTATTTTTCAACATATTTATCTCATTGGTGGTGGCATGATGAGATATATGATCATTTTTCTTTTCTTTTTACAAACAACTTCTTTTTCTTTTTCACAAATTTTTCTTTTCAAAGATTTGTTTTCTTGAAAAATCACTTCCTTTTGAGTTTCCACCAAAATAATTTTATCTTTCAAAATAGTGTTTCCTTCACAAAGATTATTTAATTTGGTCATTAAGGAACATTTTCATTTTTCAAATCATCTTTTTCTTTTTCTAAACATGCAATTTTAGTTTTAAAAGAATCGTTCTCTTTAGCATGCAATCAAATTTCTTTTAATTTTCTTATTATCTTTTTCTAAGCATGCAATGTTATCTCTAAAAGAATTATGTTCTTTATGCATGCAAGCAATGTTCTTTTTCAAATTTTTATTTTCTTTCTTATCATGTCATATTTTTCAAGCACAAGTTGACAAAAAATAGTAAGCTCATCATATGACATGTTATCATCCTCCTCGGATTCGGTAATTACCTCAAGGGGGTTATCCCTTGGACCATATAGCACTTGTTGGAGGGTCGCTTCCAACATCCGAATCGCTCCCGGCATAATATAGATCCTTTTCGCCAAGGGAGGTGAGGGTGTTCCAAACTATAAAAGCCGAATCAAAGTTAGAAACTCTAGATAAATAAACATCATCTAGGGTAGACTTTAAGCATTAAGGGCTTTTACATTAGCCTCAATATTCTTACCATATAAACAATAATCATTATTAGTGATGGTAAGATAAACATGATAACCTAGGGCTTTGAGGTACAAGGAGATCTTCACCTTCCATATATGGATGTTAAGAATGTCAAACATGGGTGGTGACATGAAGTCCATGGTGTGTGTATAAATATTGTGATTAGTCTAAAATGAGGATATTTAACTCTAGGTTGTTAGACCTAAATCAGAGTACCAAGCTCTGATACCAATTGTAAGTTCACCTAGAGGGGGGTGAATAGGTGATGGCTAATCTAATGGTCACTTAATGCCAATGATGCGGAAGCTAAAAACAATTATGACCTAATAAAAACTTTTACACTAAACACCACTTATAACACAAGAGTGTTGCCGAATTCCCCGTGAAGGGCTCTGGACAAACTCCTCTAGATTCCCCTTGAATGGTTGAGGTGCCGCGTTGGCTCTCTTAGTTGAATACAAGTGTTAGCAAACAATCCCAAGCAAGTATATCAATTTAAGCACAAAAGTATATCATGCATATAAAGATGAACAATAAAGGAATGCAAGATATAAACAGTAAGGGAGAGAGAGAAAAGGCAATCGCAAACACAAGGGATTGTTTCGAGGTTCGAGCACACTTGCTCTACATCCCCGCCTTCGACACACGAAGGATTTCCACTATGCAAGATCCCAATGGATCTCTCCTCGGTGTCGCAACACCTACAAGCCCTCGGACTCCCTAGTCCCGTACACACGCAAGCTCACTAGCTCGCCGAGGCCGCACCTCAAACCAAGAGTTCACAACCGAACTCAAAACAACGCGGACACACACGTCCGCCTCCTCAAAGAATAAAGAAGAAATCTCTTGGTGATCTAAAACTCTTTGATCACCAATTACAAACTCTCACAACACAATCCTATGGATAGATAAGGCAATGGATAGCTCAAGTGATTGTGAGAAAGTAAGGATTGAATCTATGGTGAAAAACTCAAGAAATCACTTTTACACTCTTGATAAAATTTTCCTTTTGATTGGAAATATTTGCTCTCAAATATGTGGAGAAAACTCTTTTAATGGAGTGGGAAAAACTAGCTCAAAGCTCTCCTCAAATCTTGTTACAAAACAATGACTAAACCCCCAAATTTATAGGCCAGAAAAATATAGCCGTTGGGGTCTGTCAGGCCTGCCGGTCGACCCGCCGGTCGACCGCCAACGGTCAGAAATCCGACCGTTGGAGCCACGGTCGACCGCCCGGGTCGACCGAGCCACTGGAGCAGAGAGTAGAACTCTCTGTCGGTCGACCCGTACGGTCGGCCGAAATTTCCAGAGAGCAGAGCTCTCTGGAGCGGTCGATCGTCCGGTCGGCCGTCCTCCAGTGCACAAAGGCGTGCACGTCTGTGCACATCGGTCGACCGATCCGGTCGACCGACTTCAGACCAAGTCGACTATACAGTCGACTTGCTGAAGCCTGGAAACTGTTTTTCTGGGATTAAAAACTAAGTCTTTTGGTTCAAATAAAATCCCATAAAATACTTAAAAATCTACAAAAATAGTTTAACCAATATACTTTGATATACAAACATGCTTGCACAAAATCAAGGCATGTTATAAAAGATTGGACTATTTTTGTAAGTTTGGAAATATTGGCTCAAAAGAAAACTTGTATTTTTCTAAAACTTATTTTTCAAACTTCTTCATGATACAAAAACAAGATATTTTGAATTCATTAAAGCATAGTGTATATGGATATGATCCACTACACAATTAAGATGAAATATCTATGTTTTTGGCATTAAGCTCTAAATATGGTTTTGGATAAAAGATATACATAAGGAATACCAAAAACCAAAATAGTATTTTTCCAAAATGAAAGCCTTTTCTAAACTGAAAATTCTTTTATGAAAAGACAATAAAATGAGGAGTGTGTGTGTGATATATATTTGAGCAATCCACCAACTATTCTATCCTTTACATTTTTAACTAAAACAAATAAAATCTTATACCTAGACACAAGTCTTGATCTTGAAGTCTTCCCTTGAAGTCTTCTCATCATCTTGACTTGGTCCAAATGCAATCCAACGAGCTCGACTCCTCTTGAGTACTTGATGTGGTCTTGATGCATTGGCTCGTGAATCAACTGGTGCTAACTCCAAAACTTGTCTTAAAATCCTTTGTTGAAGCTCCACACCTACTAAGATCTTGATCATAAATCTGTCACTAATTAAGCACAAGATCATTAGTATTATAACTACATGAGTTAATCATCATCAAAACTAGAGTGATGGGCCTTGGGCCAACAATATCATCGTCTTTTCTCTCCAACCTGCTCCTGCTCGTCCCTTTCCTCCGTATATATATGAATAATAATAATAATACCATTTTCTCCCTCTACCGGCTTCTGCCCGTCCCCCCTCTATGTGTGTGTATATAATAATAACACAACATTGTATTTTCCCTTCTACCGGCTCCCGCCCGGTCTTTCTCTTCGTATATAATATACTATAGTATCACCCCGTCTTCTCCCTCCTACCAGCTCTCGTTCGGCCCCTTCCTCCATAAGCATACACATGCACAAAACATATCATATAAAAGTAATTCACATATCTAATAAAAGTTCAACAACAGGATTAACATATTAATCAGAAGCATTCATATCATGCTTATTTAAAATTGTTATCTAATTTCCTCATTCATATGTTACTTATGCAACATTCATCACTTTTTTCAGAGTTAATAATATAGTTATTAATATTCATTTGTAACAATTATAATATTTCATTCGGACAACAAAATCCAGTGAACGGACCCAATATGGTTTAACCACATTCATATCACTAACAGAGTTATAGTACACATAATAATAACGTATAAAAACCAATTTTTGAGTGATATAAGTTTATTATATAATTCTTGTCAATACCTTTGTATACCACTTTTCAAAATTCAACGCTAAGATTACTTATTATCAGAAATTATATTCGTATTTACAATATAATTAACTCTATTTTTTTAGAAATCTCACTCATCTTTACCTGATTTCATTTATTAGCATCACAAACTGTAGCTCTCGTCCCCACGATCGCAATGGCTCAAGAATCGTACAAATCCGACTTCGGATGGCCAAGATATCATTCCGAATAAAATCGATAACAATGGGCAAGTTTGCAAATTATAAGATTCATAATGTAATTACTTTTCTCATCAGGAGTCTGAAAGAAATTTTACCTTTCTATAGATCAACTAGGTCGGGTTAGATCTTTATTGGGTGGGTTTGTTTTAAATAAACCCAACTGAAACCCACTACCACTACTGTCTTCTTCTTCTTCATGCATCTACAACAGAGAAGAGAGAGAAGACGACCTGGCCGGGCATGTGCCCGTCACTGCCGGTCGCTGCACGTCACTCCGGTGCCGGCACCGTCCCCTCTGGCCGCCGCTGCTTTGACACGACCATCGAGAGGGAAAAGAGAGAAAGAGAGCAAGAAAGAGATCAAGAAAGAGAGAAAGGAGGTTGTACATGTTGATCAGTATGGGGAGGAAGAAAGAGTAAAATCCCTCCACCTCCCACTTACTCCGATGACTCATGCCCCTCTACTTAATCTCCCTAATATATATAATAATTAGTATTAATCCATAATTAAAATTCCAATGTTATATCATCAATCAATTTATCCGTATTTTCAGTTAATTTCATTTTCACATGAATTATCTGTTCTAATTACCGGCTATTACCCCATAACCGAGGATTAAATCATTAAATCAGGATTTTAAAAATCCAGCTGTTACAGCCGCGCGCACACACTTCCCCATCTAGAGCCCTTTGCTTCCTCCTTAGGTTATCATTATTTGACTCGTGAACCCCAAAAACTACAACAAATCCAATTCATGTGGACATGGAATTTGTTGCTTGGAGATTTATTGAAGAACAGCAAAAATAGAATACATGCACAAGACTTTTGTAATAAATCATGTAGCGATGGATTTTTTGATATATGCACAAGAGTTTGTTTTATAAATCACGCAGAATGTTAAATCAGTTGAAGAAAAAAACTGAATTGTATATATTATTAAAAGCGGCAATTCCCATTGTAATTTAATAATAATAAAAACTCCTACTCCTAATACAATTAGTATTGCCAATCCTAATTCTAAAGTACTACTCTTTAACACCGAGAAAAACACACACACACACACACACCACACACGAAGTGAACATGTACAAAGTTAATTTCTTTGACCCACAAGCATACTAACAAGTTAAGAATTATGACTAGGAATACACATCAATTTGAGCTCATGAATTCACAAACTTGCTAGCAAACAAAACAAAATGAAGTTTCATTTGTCAATCGTACATGCAATACCAAATTAAAATTTCATTTACAATGAAATATACAATGTTCAAATCCAATCAGCCACCATGCCTCCTATTTTCCGCACACGTACAATTGTGTTGATCTGAACAACAAAGAAACCCTACGTACAAAACATAGATTTTTCACTATCTAAATTTACATGACCACTAAATTAACTATAGCACTTTTAAATTGAGAAAATAATTGTATAAAAAATAATTTTCTGTTGAGAGTGGGATTTGAACCCACGCCCTTTCGGACCAGAACCTTAATCTGGCGCCTTAGACCAACTCGGCCATCTCAACTTTGCTCAATATTAAAAATAAAATAAATTAAATGAAAACTAAAGAGAAGATGGAACCGTCTCAGCAAACTCGGGCGGCGGGGGTTACACTCTCTCTTGCCTCCTTCCCTCTCCTTTCTTTTTCTTCCTCCTCCATTGCGAAGTAAAGCTCATTTTGGGTGACTTTTTTTTCCTTCCCCTTTTTAGGGAATTTTTGATTGGGTATTTTGGATTGGATTGGTGAACTTGGTCCCCTCTCTCTCTCTTGGTGAACAGATGGTCGGCGACGTCGATAAAGTCGTTTGGAATGGGGGAGCTAGAGGCGCGCAAGCTCAAGTATCCAACGACCTGGACGGAGGCTCTTCTCATGGGCATCCTTGTTGAGGGTTTGTGAACTTTCTGATTTAAAATTCATACTTCTGTAAATTTTAGGGTTTTATTTATGGATAAGTCTGGTATGAGTAGTTGGTACCTTAGTATAAATGCATTGGTTATTGAAAAGTTCAGAGTAGTTTTTTTTTTTGTGTGGATGTTAACATTAACCGGCAGGCTAAAACCCTTTACGAAGGACGAATGTCATACTGCTGTGGTAAATCCGCCGATTATATGAAGCTCTGCTACAATGATGATAATGCTATGGCAAATATTTGTTGAATCCTTGACAAACAAGTATATCATTATTTCAAGTCCTTGAGAGATTCATGCAATAATCAATTAGCCTTGAATATTCCATAAAAGCTTCATGAGTGTAACGGTCCCAATTTTCAATATCTTCATTTGATACAAACATCTTTATTACTCAATGGATATCATAATCATATCCGATTTCTCAAAAATTTTCGGCAGCATCTCCTTTGTATTTTGTCACTTTGTCCAATGATAGTACAATTAATTACCAGCCCACATGGTTTATCATCAGTCTCAATAACAAGTATAAATATAAATCAATACCCATGCAGTATATTTACAATGATATGATCAAAAACTCACAAGAGAGAACTCAACTTGGTAACTCGTGCCCATGTCATAACTTGTAAATAAAGGAACATTGGGAATGAGCTTTCACAACCATGAGTCCAGACTTTACTTACATACTTCTAGTTCATAACTACTACACCATTACTAAACTAAAATTTATCCATTCATGTACATATAAGTTACACAAAAAGATAACAAAAGAGCAAAACATTCTCAAGGAATCACTATTCTATTAGTGAGTTTAGCTCCGATTCTCCATTACATCCACCTCTTCTTCAAGCAAGATCCTTACCCTTGGTTTGCCCTGAAAATGTTTAAGCAATAAGAGGTGAGCTTGGAAGCTCAATGAGTAAACTCTTATTTCAATATATTAGAATTCTTCACACTTTAATCATTAGGAAGTAAAGGTTCATAAATAGTAATTGTTGTGATTATGACAAAGTTTCATAAGATGTCTCAACTACCATATACCATTATTCTTGTATTCTCATATATATATATATATATATATATATTATATATATATATATATATATATATATATATAGTTTCATACTATTGACTTATAGCTACCATTTAATTCTTCCCTATTAGGAATCCGGAATTGCATACTTTACTTATGTCAACTAGTTCTTACAATAACTAAGGTATAGTTAAATCAATAGATGAATACCCCGTCTTCTTACCCTCCGGCTCCTGCCGGTCCCTTCCTTCTATGCAACACACTCTTCAATAACGCCGTCTTCTAACTCCACCGGCTCCCGCCGGCCCCTTCCTTCCATACAACACTTTTCAATGACACCGTCTTCTAACTCCACCGACTCCCGCCGCCCCTTCCTTCCATACAACACTTTTCAATGACATCGTCTTCTAACTCCACCGGCTCCCGCCGGCCCCTTCCTTCCATGCAACACTTTTCAATGACGCCGTCTTCTAACTCCACCGGCTCCCGCCGGCCCCTTCCTTCCATACAACACTTTTTAATGACACCGTCTTCTAACTCCACCGGCTCTCGCCGGCCCCTTCCTTCTTTTCAACACTCCTAAAATTAGTAACCCAATACATACAACTCATAGTCAACTACTTACATAAATTAATACTCATATGAAATTATACTAATTATATTGATATGCCAAACATATAAATACGTAGGGAAAATATTATACCCTAACATAAGATGCATCACTAAAATACATCTAAATCTACTATCAACCATAATAATCCAAGCCCATGCTATATTCCGTCTAAATACATATACTTATAATCGATTCAACAATTTCTACTTGGTCTCCGTTTTCTTTTCTTTTCTTTTCTTTCTTTTTTTTTTTTCCTTCATGTTGTGCTTCTTTTTCAATTAACATTTAACTAATTTCTTGGTTCCTTGTGTATACCATTTATAACTACTAGAATCACCCAATTATTCAACCAATCCGAGTCTTCACTAGATGAATTATGTAAAAACAGCGCCTAATCGAACTATAATGAGTTCTTTTCCTAAAATAATATCTCATAGCTTAATGCAAGTTTAAGGTTGAGAGTTTACTCACTTGTCTATAGCAAATTCCTCCACTAGATATCCTTCGCTTGTCCTTCCGAACAATAGCCCTTGTGATTGAAACATGAAACTTTATATTATCATCATAATCATCTAAAATTTTAGGAGATTACTAAAGTTTTCTCTAAAAATCACCTTGTTAAATCTTCAACATGAATTGATACTCTTTGAGTGCTGATCTTTGGTTTTTAAATTTCAGATTTGGTCTAAAATCAATCCTCCTCTCTTGGATCTAGCCTTGGATGAAACTTTCCCTCCTTTCCTTGAACTAGAACCCAACAAACCCCCCCTAAGGTCGCACAGCCAAGCCTGGCTGTGCGCGCGCGCCGTCGCCGCCGGCCGTGCCCGCGCGTGAGGCGCGGCCTGCGCCTTCCCTTGCCGCCGAAGGTGATGAGAGGGTAGGGAGAGGGAGAAGGAGAGAGAGAGAAGAGCTAATTCTTGTGGGGGATTACTCAAGAAGAAGATGAGGATTTAGGGATCTAGGTATTTTGGGTAACTATGAGGGAGAGAAAAATTTCTGATGGGAGAAGATGGGGGTAAGATGGGTATTGGGGTTTTTTTTTTATAGCAATTTCTTTCATTTCATATCTTTCTCCTTTTGCCACATGTCTATACTAGTTTCCCTTTTGCCACATGCCCCCTCTAAAAACTAGAAGATCCTAGCCCTTGATCTATCAACACATGCATACCAAACCCCCCCAATATTCCCAAAGGATTTAATTAGTGTCATGATCATAGTTTATAATTATATTAATATACCTACTCATGAAATTAACATATAAACAAGATTATTTATAAACCTAATACCCTCTTATTTGAGTTATTTAGTCTAGAGAAAGTGAATCATTTGTTATAGTATAATACCAAATAATTGGGTCATTAGAGTGTTAAATCAGAATTATTTATACTGGATGTTACAGTTCTACCCTCCTTAATGAAAGTTTCGTCCTCGAAACTCAGCATACCTTCAAATAAGTGTGGGAAGAGATTCCGCATTTCCTCTTCAGTCTCCCATGTCGCTTCTTCGACTATGGCTCCTCCATAGTACCTTCACCAGTGGGATAGTATTGTCCCTTTGATGTTTCACTTTGTGATCCAAGAATTTCATCGGTACTTCTGTAAGATAAATCTTCTTGGGTGATATTTGGGTTCCAAGGCCTTGGATAAACTTACCCAGAATCTTGATAGAAAGCGAGGATTCCTGTCTGATATAATTATTTCAGGTACCCCATGAATCCGGACTACTTCTTGTAGGTAAATCTGTGCCAACATCTCCATTGAGTAACTCATTTCAACAGGTAGAAAGTGTGCAGACTTTGTGAGTTGATCCATAACTACCGTACGATGTTGTCCTAGGGTTGATCGGGCAAAACCTGTAAAAGAACCCATAGTTATGTGCCTCCACTCCATCCAGGGGGTGGTAAGGGCATCAATAATCCCGGGGGTTTTCTTGTGTTCGGTTTACTTACTGGCATGTCAAGCATTTTGCACGAAATAGCTATGTCCCCTATAGGCTCTCACCCCAAATGGACTTGACACCCTTTCTAGTTAGCATAGTTAGGGCGATGCAAGTTTAGAGAACCCTTACACAAATCTTTGATAGTCTGTTAGGTCTAAGAAACTTCGGATCTCCTTAACATTTGTGGGCTGGGGTAAATCTTTGATCGCCTCAATTTGCGACACTCCTTCACTAGGTATAATGTGCCCAAGAAAGCTCACCTGGTCCAACCAGAACTCACACTTTTTAACTTCGCATACGGTTGTTTCCTCTTAATGTTTGGGATATTATCCTCAAATGCTCATCGTGCTCCTTCTTATTCTTGGAGTAGGCCAGTATGTCATCAATGAGCAGTACCACCAATTGATCAAGATAGGGTTAAAATATTCTGTTCATTATGTCTATAAATATTGTCGGGGCATTAAACAGTCCGAAAGGCATTACAAGGAATTTAGAATGCCCAGATCTGATTTTGAAGGCAGTCTTAGGTATGTCATCTTGTTTAATCTTTAATTGGTGATACCTAATGTTAGATCAATCTTAGGAAGGAGGTATCAGTTCTTAATGGTGATTTTGTTCGTTCTCAATAATCAATACATAATCTCATACTCCCGTCTCCTTTTAACAAACATTACTAAGGCTGCCCAGGGTGACGCGCTGGGTTGAATAAGTCTTTTATCCAGCAGTTCTTGCAGTTGTTCCTTTAATTCCTTCATTTCTGTTGGAGCCATCCTATAAGGTGCTTTAGAGATAGGACCTGATCCTGAGAGCAAATCAATGGAGAATTTTATCTCTCTAACCAAGGGTAACCTGGTAACTCTTCTGAAAATACATCAGGATACTCCTTTATCACTGTTATATCTTCTAGCTTTAATTTAGTTTCGCTCTTATCCACCACAGTGGCTAGGAACCCTTGGTATCCTCTTCTTAACAGTTTCATGGTCTTAATAAAATCAATATGATCTGTATCTTTTCCCTATTTCTTACCCCTTCAAAGGTAAATTCTGGACTTCCTTTCATCTTGAAAGTCACCCTCTTATGGTGACAATCTACGTGGTCATGGCACATGGATAACCAATCCATTCCGAGAATGGCATCATACTTTATACCTCCTAATCTCATTAGATCGGCCCACATTTTCCCTTTTTCCTATCATAACTTCACATTCTCTAAATCATCTACTAACAATCTATTCCGCACCTAAAGAGGTTGATATAAATAGTTGAAATTTCAAGAGTTCAGGTTTCTTGTTTAATTTGAATGCAAAAGCAGTAGAAACAAAAGAGTGTGTGTCACCAAGGTTAAATAATACTCGGGCTGTATGCTCCAAGATGCGAATAATACCTTCCACTAAGGCATTTGATACTCGAGTTTCCTCTTGGGTCAAGGCGTTCATCTTTCCCTGAGCTCTACGTTGTTGCACTAAGGATTGAGTCATCCCAGTTTGTTGGTATTAGACGGTCGTCTGGAGGATTGATGTGATCCCGAAAATGGAGTAGTACCGATAACTCGCCTTTCAGCGCCATATCCCAACATCGGGTACCCATGTAGTATTGGACACTCCTTTCTTATATGACCAATATTGCCACATGTGAAACATTGTCTGCCTTGAAAGCAATTGCCCATATGATTCCTGTTACATCTAGGGCACCATGAGTTTCTAGTTAATTTTAGATGAGGTGGGGTTATCAATTGGGGTCGCGGCAAGAATCCTCCCCTATTCTCTGAACCACCATGATATCTTGAAACAGGCACCACCGATGATCCCATATCTCTATTAAGGTTGAGATTTAACCCTCCAGAGCCATGTGTCTCTTGGTACCGGAAACGCTTAGATGGAGGAAATTCCTTGCCCGGGACTTCTTGATCTTCCATTATGTCCCGTTCGACTTCCAATGCCTTCTCCACAGCTTGAACATAGTTCTGAAGTTGGAACGGAACCAGTTTGCATCTAATCTCAGGCCTTAATCCCCTTACAAACCTCTTTGTTCTATCTGCCTCTTTCCGGACTAGCTCTACTGCATATCTTGATAACTGTGTGAACTTGATATCATATTGACTTACTGACATTCGATCCTGCTTTAATTCTTGAAACTCCATGGCAAGCTTATCCTTTGCTACCCCGGAATGTAGTTCTCATTGAATTTCATGACCAGGTAGTTCCAAGTGGGCTCTTTTCCCGCAGACTTAACTCCGCCCTTTACCATCTTTCACCAATGCTCCGCCTCTCCTTGGAACATAAAAGTGGTGAAAGCCACTCTTTGATTCTCAGTACATTCCATGACATCTAATATTTTCTCAATCTGGCGGAGCCATTCCTCGGCTTGCATTGGGTCGGCCTCCCCTTTAAATACTGGCGGATGCAGTTTCTGAAATTGCTCTAAAGCCTTATGCGGGTTGGTCCTTTCTGCAAGCTGTGCTAACCACTGAGGCATTTTGTCAGGGATTCTCTGATTTATACTGAGGTGTTCTGCCACAATCTCGTGGTTAGTAGGGGGATGGACACTCCCAACCGTACTGCGTGGCGGGGCATTGACTTCCGGATCAGTACCCTGAGGTGGAAGATTCAAGTCCATCTACTCCAAAAAGAACAACCAATCTATTAAGAATAATATTCACAATACAGAACCAATTATGTGTGTGTGTGTATGTATATGTATATATATATATATATATATATATATATATATATATATATATATATATATATATTATATATATTATATATATATATATATATATATATATATATTATATATATAAACCACTACTTTCATTTACAACTTAAAAAAAAAGTATTATAGGGACGAGTTTTACAGTTAAGCGCATCTACTCAAAAGATACAAAGATATCATGATTAAGCACATTTTTCACAGACGCTTCCTTACAAAATACTAATATCCTATTCTTGTTTAAAGATTTTCATTAGAGTTGGTGGGGCTTCCCTCTTTACTGCTATCCTTTGGTTTCTTTCCTTCCTGATTGATTTCTTCCAGGTCCCTTTCCTCTTGGGCTTCTTCCTCTGGGTCTTCTTCCTCGGGATCCCCCCTTGGGGTCAGAGGGGTCTCTTTTTATTTTATTTATTTTATTATTATTATTATTTTTTTTTTTAGTATCCTCATCACACTTTCAAGAATCATGATCATCATAGATCCCAATTCTAGGCTCAGCTAGAGTTCCATCATACTCCTCCAAAAGGTATCCTTCCTTGGAAATCTATTCCATCACCGTGGGTGATATCAAGCCAAGGCTCTTGATCTTTGGTATATTCTTGATAATATTCTCAGCATTTACCACTATATCTATTCTTTCTTCTTCCTCCATGCTGACATCATCGTCATCCATGCCTACGGAGTCATGAAAGATCCTTTTTAATTAGTCTTGTCTGACTCATAATCCTAATCTATAGTATCATCCCCCCCAGCTCGATCCATCCGATCTTGAGTTACCAGAGGAGAATCTTGACATCTCAGAGTCTCCCATTCGCAGAAGTAAAGGAATCTTATCAGATTCATTCCACATATATAAATCTCAAGATAGTAAAACTATAAGGTCACTAGGCTTGCAGATTTCAAAATACTGTATCAGGCGCTTTAAATTGTCTACGTGAAATCATTCTTACAATTTGAACTAACTTTGACTTGCACGATATTTTAGCCGTCCCCTCATTCCAGTGTCCATACCACCGGCGTTCCATGCAAAAGGGCCCGCACCCTTTGCATGAGACATCCGAATTGAAGCATGCGGGTACTCCAATTCGAATACAAGGGGATTGTTAAATATCCCGCATTTCAGAGTTTGACACATTTGTAAGAATTTACCACCCCTTGAACTACCCACATCATCCATACACTCATACATACAATACACCAGCATTAGCACATCACTTATAACTCACTACACCTATCAACCTAGCCTTATATCAACCTGGGCTCTGATACCAACTGTAACGGTCCCAATTTTCAATATCTTCATTTGATACAAACATCTTTATTACTCAATGGATATCATAATTATATCCGATTTCTCAAAAATTTTCGGCAGCATCTCCTTATATTTTGTCACTTTGTCCAATGATAGTACAATTAATTACCAGCCCACATGGTTTTATCATCAGTCTCAATAACAAGTATAAATATAAATCAATACCCATGCAGTATATTTACAATGATATAATCAAAAACTCACAAGAGAGAACTCAACTTGGTAACTCGTGCCCATGCCATAACTTGTAAATAAAGAACATTGGGAATGAGCTTTCACAACCATGAGTCCAGACTTTACTTACA
>JAVJIF010032088.1:182500-214717 GCA_038442645.1 Agave tequilana | reverse complement strand
GAGTTTGCGCTCTACAAGAAGACTTAGGTATCCATAGTTTTAGTTTGGGTTTAGATCCTAATTGTAAAGATTAGTATAGTATGATAAGCTCAAGTTCACAACACACACGGTTCATGTTTTGTTTTTCGGTTTTAGGTTTAACCGATCTTGGTTTTCATGAATAGATTTTATATCAAAACAAGTTTACATGGTTTATGTATATTAGATTTGTTCTATATACATGCATGCTTCATTGTTTAAACAAACTTAGTTTGATAATCTACTTCATGAGTTTTATGTTTTGATATTTATAACAAAACATATTTTTGGACATAATGTCAAAAATCATGATAATATATACATGTTTCATGTATATTGGATTTCTATCCCATATGCATCATGCTTCAAAATGTTTAAATATCATAGTTTTGTATTATGGATGAGTTTTGGACAAAAGGTATTCTCTATTCAAGATTCAAGTTTTAGAAAATACAAGTTTTGGTTTTTGGTAAAAATAATTGCTACAAAAATAGTTCATGTTGATTGATATTTGAGCTAAACTTTTTATCACAAGTTTATATATCAATGCAAAATGCAAAAACTATTTTTGGGATTTTTTACAAGAGTTAAAAGATTTATTGGAATATTTTTTTACCTCAGTTTTCTGACCTATTTGCTGCTGCCTGCCAGGCAAGGTCGGTCGACCGCACGGTCGACCGCACCAAGTAGCCAGTCGACCGGGCGGTCGACCGACGTGCACAGAAACGTGCACGCTGGCTACAGCCTTGGCCGGTCGACCGAGCGGTCGACCGACTGAGAGCAGTTTGCTCTCGGTTTGTTTGGGTCGACCGGCGCGTCGATCGGTGTGTTTGCAACGTTCAAAAATTTGAACGTTGGGCGGTCGACCCGGGGCCGTTCGACCGACAGGCTATTTCTGGCCGTTTGAACTGTCAACGGCTAGTTTCCTAAATGGGCTATAATACCACATTTGAGAGAGATTTTTAACAAGAATTTTTGTGCGAATTTTTCCTGATTCTCTGGTGTTTTCAATGCAATCAAAAGAAGTTATGAGCTTGAATTGAACAATCCATTTGGTGTTTTCATTAGGGTTTGGAAAATCAAAGAAAGGGTTTTGGGGAAGGATTTTGATTGAACTATTCTATCTTGATTTCTTGATTTTTTCCCAAGGATTTTCTTTGTGATTTCTGATTTCCATTCCTTTGGTTTTCTCCACACTTGAGCTAAAATCTACTATCTTCTCTATAGGATTTTGTGTGGGAAAAAGAGATTGTTTTTGTGTTGTTGTTTGAAACCACTAAGTTGTAAACCCAATTCTTGCTTTGTGCCATTTCCCTCATTGTGTTGAGGAGGTTGTGCAACTTGGTTGTGAGGTGTTTTGTGTAAGCTTGGTGCTAATCCCTCAAGTTGTGAGGTGATTGTTTGTTGGATTGGAGGAGTGCCTCAAGGAGGAGGTCGTGTTTGTAAGGAGAGGAGTTGGGTACTCCTTGTAATTGTGATTGCCCCAAATCCTCGGTGGAGGTTCCCTTTGTGGGAGTCCTTTTTGGACAAGCTAGTGGATTGGAAATCCTTCGTGTGTCGAAGGCGGGGATGTAGAGCTGGGTGCTCGAACCTCGGAACATATCTCTTTGTTTGCGCTTGATCCATTGACTCTTGCTCTCTCACTTTACTTTGTGCAAATTGTTATATCTTGTACTTGCTTGTGTGTGAATCATTATAGTAATTGCAATTAGTTTTTAAATTTCGCATTAAGTTCACTAGATTAGCATCGTCACCTATTCACCCCCCCTCTAGGTGACTTTTCATGTTCGGCATCATGCGGGCTCACCAGTTGAAGATGAACCCAAACAATTCTTTCTAGGGGTAGCTAGTGGTAAATTTCTGGATTCGTCGTTACATCTAAATAAATCCATTTGATCCTGAGAAAATCTGTGTCGTCCAAGAGATGCAACTTTCGAGAAATCTCAAAGAACTCAGAGGTCTACAGGGACGATTAGGATACATCCGGGGATTTATATCTCAATCACTCATGACATTGTTAACCCTTCACAAAGTTGATGAAGAGGGAGTCTCATTTGTCTGGGACAATGCTTACCAAGAAGCATTTGAAGAGATCAAGAAGTACCTTGATGGGACCAACCTACACACAAAAATATGAAAGTTTAGGAACAGTGCTAAGTCCTCAATTCTACGGCGTAGCCTAGGGCTAACGGATCGTGATCCACAGGAGGGTTAGTGACAGAAGTTTTACAGTAAGTTTCTTCTTTTAATTAACTAAAACAGATTTAAAGTTCTATTCTTAGTTTTAAAGAAAATAAAATAGTTAAGAAGGAGATGTAGAAGAAAGAAATGGTGGTATTGTTGTTATTTTTATTTATAACAGAAAAGGAAACAAAAAGAGATAAAGAAAAGTATTGGCACAAAATAAGAAAATAAAAAGAGATAAAAGCAGAGTATTTAAGATGTTTTGTTAATTCAAAAGTAAAGAAAAACAGTTCAAAGAAAAGAATTAAAAGAGAAAGTGTTGATTAAATTTGTTAAATTAAACTAAGAAAAATAGAAAAGAGATAAAGGAGGAAGATTTACCTCTGTTGTAAATTAATATACATGATTAGATACGAAGTAATATAAAGCAAAGTAGTAGAAAGAAGTACATGAAGTAGTGCTTGGCCAGGTTGAGTACAATGAAGAAAAGTGGGAAACCTCTATTGATTGTCACCTTCAATATAAGTTTCTTGAAGAAAGATTACATAGCGTCACTCTAATATAACTTTTCCTCTCTTTAATCATGTAACTCTCTCTAACCTAAAATAAAATAAAAAATAAAAATTATATTGAAGATCTAAATCTCTCTCTGGAGTGATACTCCTGCCTTCAACGTTTGAGGGTATTTATAGGAGAAACCAAAGGATAGGAAGCGTATGAAGATAGGAAGGTTGGCTATTTCTGAATTTGAATCCTTCTTTTATCTCCAAACTTGATTTGATTTATCCAAAATTTTATGTAAAAATTCAATTCCGATCTGCAGTTTGTTCTCGTATTTGATTGTTGAATTTGACTTATCAAATGACATATTGGGAAGAGTTTCTCAATGTAAGAATTGTAACTTTTTAAGTCTTCTTTCTAGATCATCTTGAATCATCAGATTTGAGTTTTGTAGCAAGTGTTATAATTAAAATACTAAAATGTATCCAATCTGAATCTGAATTTTAATTGCTTCATCTCATCCGTTGATCTTCTCTCTATCCATTTATCCTCTTGGATTTTCAGTTTGTCTTCTAAAATTGATAAGATATCCATTTATCTTCAGAGAAACCGATAAGATATTCAAACAATCTATATTTCCTTTGAGATTAGATGATATTATTTTATTTGATATATTCAGTTTTCAGATAAAATAGCTTCTAGAATCTTTGGATTTGAATTGACCCCCTTGATTTGATTTATCTTTTAATTATTTGAATTTAATTGGATAAATCTATCAATCTCTCCATTTTATTCATTAATTACACTGCATACCACTGAACATGAAAAATACATTAAAAAGTAGAGTTTTATTTAAAAATAATGAAGAATATGACATAGATGATACAAAACGTGTAATACGCGTGCACAATCACATCCCCATACTTATCTTTTGCTCGTCCTCGAGTAAACAAAAAGAAAAACAAAACAAAACTGATCTAATATTAGCTCACTTTCGTAGGAATCATGATTGCACTTAGTACGTACAACAAGCCGTTAAACCTCTAAGCTAATCTTAGAGGACGAGTTTTGTCTCGTGAGGATTTTTCAGTAGATTGCACTCACAAAATTCATAAAGTAAGAAAAACAAAGTATTAGTATTTTTTTTTGAAAATGCATTTTGAAAGAAAAATATTTTGAAGTATTATTGTAAAATTCATGTATTCTATAAGTCATAGGATTATCAAAACTTAGTTATTCTGAAACTTCATTTCTATTCAACAACTTGTTTCCAATTAAAATAAGGATTAAAATTGTATTTCTTATCTAGTCTATTATTTTACCCTAAGTCATATGCACCTTGTGACCGTGAAAAAGGCCAGAAAACTAAGGTTTTATTTATTACATAGACGCTTTTAGGCGTGAATACTTATGCTTTATGAGACACAAATAACCCAACTAAATCAAAGGATTTTTATATAATAATTTTTTTATTTTTTTATAAGACATAAGAATCTTTATTTTAGAACCCTAAGTGTGTAAGTGCATAGAGTGTGCATATCTCATTAAGGTAAAAATCTAGACTAATTACTTTTTCAAATTTTCTTTCTAACCTCAAAATCAACAAATAATTTTATTCTGTCCAAGTATAAGAAATCCTAATTATGATCATCTTATTCCTTAAAATTAACTTAATTTCTTACAAAAATAAGTCAAAGTATTATTTTCATTTTAAAAAAATTTAAATAAAGGATTTTTTTAAAAAAATTAGTAAAGTTAGTATGTTAGTGAACCCTCCCCTACGCCTAACTCATGCATTGTCCTCAATGTATGAATGAAATGCAATAATACATGAAAAAGGAGAAAGGGAAGTAAAATAGTCATCTCAAGTGTGGTGGTTCCAGTGGTGGTCTCATTGGACCAAGCGTTTCTGCTCAATTTAGATACTGTGAATTTTCATGAAACCCACTTTTCATCACCTCTTTCCTATTAACATTTTTATAATCCCCAATATGAATAAGATCATGCAAGATCCTAGTATGAAATTTTTCTGGTTATATAACCAATCTTGTGATATCATCACGGAGTCATATTGATCTACACCTTGGTCCAACAGTTTTGTGGAATGGATGATTTGGGCTCAACAATGAAAGGAATAGAAACCAAAACTGACTTGAAAATAAAATTCAAATTAAGTTTAAGTTCGAGAGTCGGAGTTGGTTCATGAGTTTGGTCCAAATCATAGAATTCAAGTTTATATTCATTTCCTAACAATGGAATAGGACTATCCAACATAGGTGGTTCATGTTCAAGCTTTATAGAGATAGGAATCAGTGTTGGCTTCAAAATTGGGTCCAAATCGGGTATGGATACCAGAATCAGCATAGATTCAAAAAGTGAAACTGTATCACAATATTGAAAATCATTGTCACATTCATCTTCAAGGTCAAACTCATTGAAATGAAAACTTGCCAATTTGTCAATGGGTTGATATTGGTCAAGTTCAAAATTATGTGGTGAATTGATTCTTGATTAAATCTCCAAGATATCATGATTCTTCATCATATGGCTAGGAGAATCAGGAATGGTCAAAAATGTGTTAGGTAGAGTTTTCTCATTCCTATCATTAATTGTGCTGATCAATGACTCACTTTTTCTAGCCTATTGAGAGAATTGAGACAATCTGTTTGGGATTGAATAAAATCATTTTGGGACTGAATCATGAATTTCATACTCTTTTCTAAGTCAATAGATTTTTCTTGTTGTAGTTGGACTTTGAAATTAGAGTAAAAATCTTGGATTTGGGATTGTTAGGGAGCATTGAGTTTAATTGAATTTGCACTTATCGTGTGGACTCAAGAAAGGCTTCTAAACTCTTTTTTAAAGAAGATTTTTCTTCTATAGGTTCGTCTTGTTATGAAGTATATGAAGTTGTTTGTTGGTAAGATTGTTGATAGTAAGACTCAGGGGAGTTGTATCTCCACTGACTCGGTGAAGAGTGGTGATGATTGTCCTATTTTTGTCATAATACTGGGATTGGGGCATATATGGATTCAAATAAGACCAATCTGGCATACTTGATTGGTTAGAGTTATAGTTATGTAATGCCGGATTGGTAATATACGAATTGAAAGAGGTTGGGGGTGAAATATGGATTTTAGTTATAATCAGAATAATTGCAATTACAATCCATTTTCATAAGAACAAACAAATAAACAAACAAACAAAATAAATAATCTAGCCTATGTTAAGGGAGAGCTTAGACCTAAATGACTCCTAACTGTTGATTATCCACGGAGATATATTGCAGAACCTGACCACAATTTAATCGGTCAGGTAGGGGCAAGATTTGTGGGAGGTAACCGTGCCTAACCAACGAGCCTAATTATATCAAACCACCAGCCTTCTGGGTTTCGCCCTCAATCCCCAACCTTAAACACCGATTTTGCAATAGTCAACTTTTAACAACTTTCCCCTTAGGATAATCCCTATTTAAGTCTGAGATGTCCTAGGGCCTACGTCTACTCATTTTTAAGTTAGGTTGGGTTAGTGAGTGAGAAGATGGTTTGTAGGCTAAGGGAGGGTAATGACTTTCCCACCTTATCTTGTTTAAGGATATGCACTTAATCTTTTTAGTGCAGTGTGCAAGTATAAAGTAAAAGATAACACTCAGGCAATATAACGTACAAGTGTGTTTTCTAACTTATATGCAATACAGATGTACTTTTTTCTCCAGTACTCTTCAAAAGTAATGTAAGGAAATGAAAAGACAGATGCCCTAAGATGCAAGAGTCCAAACATTTTTTTTAGAAAGTAACAAGTTACTATTGATTGAAACATATACAGAGTGAGTTAAACAAATAAACTAATAATTATAGAAAACTAAATCTCTGAAAATCAAGCAATCTGTAAGAAATTACAGTTAGTTGTTTACCACAATTGTGGGCTTTGATGCTCTGCCTTCTTGGACAGAGGCACAAAGTTGCAATATGTCCACTACAACTCCTAATTTTCTGCAATTAGCCCATGTACATCAAAACAGAGAAGAAGAAGAGTTAAATTGTTAAAGTAATCAAGAAGAAAAAAATTTACCGTCCCTCTCTAGCAACGGCGCCAAAATTGTTAATCGAGCCAAACCTGTACATAAAAAGATATGAAAGCCTAGGAGCAGTGCTAGGTCCTCAATTCTACCGTGTAGTATAGGTTAACGGGTCGTGATCCACAGGGAAGGACAGCGAAGGAGCTTTATCGTAAATTTCATCTTTTAATTAACTAAAACAGATTTAAGAGTTCTCTTCTCAGTTTTAAAAGAAAATAAAAATAGTTAAGAAGGAGATGTAAAAGAAGAAATGGTGGTATTGTTTGTAATTTTATTTATAATAGAAAAGAAAACAAAAAGAGATAAAGAAAAGTGTTGGTACAAAAATCAGAAATAAAAAGAGATAAAAGTAGAGTATTTATGATGGTTTTGTTGATTCAAAAGAAAAAAAACTAGTTCAAAGAAAAAGAATTAAAAAAGGAAGTATTGATTAAAAATTGTTAAATTAACTAAGAAAGAAAAAAAAAAAGAAAAATAAAGGAAAAAGATTACCTCTGTTGTAGATTAACATGCCATGATTAGATGTGAAGTAATGTAAAGTAAAGTAGTAGAAAGACGTACATGAAAGCAGTGCTTGGCCAGATTGAGTACGATGAAGAAAATGAGAAACCTCTATTAATTATCACCTTCAATATAAGCTTCTTGAAGAAATGATTACATAGTATCACTCTACAATAATTCTTCCTCTCATTTATGTTGGCCCAAAGGCCATTTAGCCCTATATCTTGTTGGATATTTTGAAGATAACAAACAATATTTAGTTATGTATTTAACAATTTTGTTTAAAAGTATTTCAGGTTAAACAGGTTGATTCGACGGCTCCGATATCAAGACTCACAAGTTTGGACGCTGCTTAAAGATGTGCATTCCCAAGCTAAGCACATTAGGAAGCTTCGGGATCAAGACATGAAAAAGACCAAGTCAAGATCAAGACAATGAAAAGTCTAAGATTTATAATTTTGCTTTTCTTTAGAATCTTTGTCAAAACCTAGATGTTAGAAGTAGAATTATGGGATTGACACTCACACACACACTTTAGTTTGATTTATGGCTTCAAAAACAATTCGATTTCCTACTTAGTTTTATAGGTAAATGTTTGGAAATTTGTTTTTAGAAACTTTAAGTTTTTGGAAAAACCAACTTTTAGAAAAACAAGTTTTTATCAAGAGAAACTTTATCAAAATGTTTAAACATGTTAGGGTAGTGACATATGGTCACACACTCTTATTTTTACAAAGTCCAAAACCCCAAACCACAAGACCAAAACCAAAACCCAAGTTCTGGTTCTGATTTTTCAGAACTGACAGGAGCCGGTCGACCGTCCGGGTCGACCGACGTACACGCTGTGCATGTGTGTACGTCGGCCGACCGCTCCGATCGACGGAGCACTTACAGTGCTCTCTGTTTGTTCGGGTCGACCGTAGTCCCCCAACGGTCAAAAATATGACCGTTGGCGGTCGACCGGCCCGGTCGACCGGCAGCTGTCAGAAAGTCTGACAGATTCTAACAGCTATATTTTCCTGACAGATTTTGTTGGGATCTCACCCCAACGAATCTCTCTTGCTGTTTTACCCAGTTTTTCAACCCCTATAAATAGTGGGTCACTTCAACATGATAAGACAACTATTCCTAAATTTTTACAAGAGATTTTCATAAGAATTTCAAGTCTTCATTTTAAAAAAGATTTTCAAAGCCAAAATTTCCATACACCCATTTGAAGCCTATTCCTCTACTTCTCTCTAGATTTTGCACTACACAATCCCAAATTTCTACATCACATATTGGTTATAGGATTGTGCAAGTGAGCTATTTTGTGATCAAGTGTGATCATTTTTTCTTGAGCGAAGTTGTAGAGGCATCGGCCTCAAAGCGAGCTAGTGTGCTCCGGGTGGTGTTGCGGCATCACAAGTGATCGGACAAGTGTGTCCTTGTATTGAAGATCTGGTCTGGTGGATCGACAATAGTGGAAATCCTTCAAGTGTGAAGGCGGGGACGTAGAGCGTGGCTCGAACCTCGGAAACATATACTTGTGTTTGCGTTTGCTCGAATTTTCTCTAAACTCAACTCCTTTATTTCTTGCACTACTTATTGTGTTTATTGCTAGTCTTTTATTTGAGCAATTTGTTAGTAGAATTTTTAATTCCGCATTATTGCCACATTTCATATAGCCATCACCTATTCACCCCCCCTCTAGGTGATTTCAATTAGTATCAGAGCCTAACCCTACAATTTGGTTTAACCACCTTAGGGAGATCCTTGTCATTGGCTATATTATTTGTTGCATTTTTCATATATTGTGCACTTTACTCATTTCCCATGGCATCACTTGACTTTTCTAGCATCAAGTCCCCACCTAAGTTTGATGGCTTGAACTTCCCTATTTGGAAGGTCAAGATGAACCTATTTCTAAAGTCCCTAGGTGTTAGAGTAGCTAGGGCCATCACTAGAGAATTTGTTGAACCCCTCACCGATGAAAGTTCATGGTCCGAGGATACCACCAAGGACTATGAGGCAAATGCTAGAGCCCAATATGCCTTGACCCAAGCTCTAAATGAGGATGACCTAGCAGCACCATCATTGAATTGCAAATCCGCATTTGAGAATTTGGAATATTCTTATTGTGACTCATGTCACAACGTCAAAAGATCTAAGATTGACTTGTTGCGTTCTCAATATGAGAATTTTTATATGTTTGATATGAGAGCATTGATGACATGCTCACGCGTTTCACCAAGATTACTAATGCTTTATCTTCTCTAGGTGACGCAATGATAAACCGAAAAGGTCGGAAGGTCTTTATCCTCTCGGGAAATCTTACCTAAAGAAGTAACTAATCTAGGAGGAGTCGATCGGGAGACATTGGACCAAGGCACATTGGAAACTTATAAAGAAGAGAGATGAGATGAAGAAAAGAAGAAGCCGAGAGAGAGGAGGCGCCCAAGAAGAACTCGCCTTCAAAGCCGCTCCAACCACTTCTTGAAGAGATGACATCAGAGGATTGAGAGAGAGGACTTCGCCATGCTCATCTGGAGGTGGGCAAGATGTTCTAGAGGAGGGAATGCTCAAGGAAGATTCCGAAGAGGGACCTCAAGATTTGAGAAGAAAGAGAAGAATCCGGTCCTTGCTTCCATTGCAAGAAGATCGGACACCTCATTGCCGATTGCCCCGCTCTTCAAGCGACCACCTCCAAGAACGGCCCAAGAAGAAGAAAGCCATGGTGGCCACGTGGGATGACACGGAATCGGATTCCGAAGAGGAGAACGATGCCGCACACATGTGCTTCATGGCACATGGAGACGATGCTTCGAAGGTAACTATTGATAACTCTTTAGATGAGGATGAGTTGACTATAGATGAGTTAGCTCAATTTTTCGAAGAATTACAACATAGATATGAGATTTCTCAATCTCATAATAAGAAATTAAAAAGGAAAAATGAATCTTTAAAAGATAAAATTAATATTATTGAAAAGGAGAAAAATGATTTATCTTGTGCCTTTAAGAAATTAAAAATTGATTTTGAAAAATACAAACTAGCTTGTAAAGGGAAAACCCCCGTTGCATCATGGAATAAAAATGATTTTGTGGAAATGCAAAAACGAGTTGATGTTTTAGATTCAACTCTTAAAAGTGTGCTTTTGATCTAACTAAATTTGCATCTAGATTTCCTAAGGGAGTAACCCAAGGGAAACACACTCACCATGCACATGCACGGAAACATGCACACACACATAAACATGCATACATGTATGGTAGTGGTAGAATTTACATTTGCACGCATTGTGGCCGCAAAGGCCATTTAAAAAAGTTTTGTTTTGCTAAAAATAATGTGCATAATAAATATGTTTGGGTTCGCCCCGGTACTAATCTTAAAGGACCCAAAAAGATATGGGTACCAAAAGACCCACCAAATTTAGATGATACAGGTGGATCTTCTTCCTCCAAGACTTAGGGGGAGACGGTGCCTGGGTGGTGGATGCAACTAAGCTCAAAGAACACATCGCATTTGCATCGCTATCATGGAGGCACCTATTTTGGAGATTGCCCATGCTTGGTAACTTCTCCATTTAAAAGTTTTTGTTTGGTTATTTATATACACATGTATAGGATTGTTTTTTACTTTTATGCTACATTGATACATGTTAGTGTAAACTTACATCTCTATCATGATTGTGTATATGCCATGTTTTTGTATCTTGTCTTTTATACCATGTCCATTGTATGTCCACATGCCATGCCTAGACTAGCCTTTATACACAATGTATTTTCAAAACTAGAAATAAAATTTTGTAAAATTTCATATTCAAGCAAATACCTTAGAGATGGCAATTCGCACCTCAGCTCATTCAAGAGGAATCAAGAGGATGAAGTTCAGAACCCTTCACCGGGTATTCGGCTTCAACATCTCTAAAACTTTATTTTTGTATGAAAATTAAATAAAATGTTTTGTGTGAATATTTTTTGGTTGATGTGATAACCTAATAAATTTAAAAACATTGTTGTATTCCTACATGTTACATATATCCTACTTTAATTGTTAAATATTTCTATTTAATTTTTTTTTGGAGCTCTTTCTGTTCACTGTTTTTTTGGACAAAACCGGCCGACCGGCCCTATCCCCTATCGACCGCCATTGCCTGAAAGAGAACAAATTTTTGCTCTCTGTTGCCGGTCGACCGGTACGGTCGACCGCTCTGGATTACAGTGCTCTCGGGTTTTTTCCGGTCGACCGGCCCGGTAGACCGTGCGTCGATTTCAGCCCCAAATCTGCTATTTATTTCACAATCTCTCTCACTTCTCTCAAAACCCAACCGGCGAGCCTTTCTTCCCCTTTTCTCCAAAAATTCTCCCAACTCAAAATCTCTCAAATTCTTTCAAAACCCAAGTTGGATTCACTCTTTGTGGGATAGATCTTCAGTCTCAGGGCTTCCTCACCATCAGAATTTCAGAGATTTCAAGATCTAGGGTTAGGGTTTCTCATTTTCAGGTAAAAATCTTTCTTTTGTTCAAATCTTCCTTTCTAGCCTTAAGAATCTAATTCTCTGTTAAAGATCTCTAGGTTTATTTTGTTTAGATCAAGCCATATCCATCTACCCTAAAAATCAACTAAAAATCACTCTTTTCTCCAAAAATGTCAAAGAGATCTAGGTCTGAGAAGGAAAAAAGCATAGTTCCCTCATCTTCCCCACTCCTACACCTAAAAGACCTTTTGTGAATGATCTTGCAGAAAATCGTTTCATACAACTTTCCAAAAAGTCTGTAATTTCGGGAAGATGTGTAATTCTAAAGGATTTTGAACACCTAGGCATCCCTCGTATCCTCAAAAGAAACTCTTTGCATCATTTTATGACTATTAGGGAACCTGTCTACACATCCCTAGTTCACTATTTCTATGCAAACTATGCCTTTGAGGGAGATCGTGTTAGATCACATGTTTTAGGGAGAGATATAGACATCCCTATAACACGATTTGCTGACTTGCTACATCTCTCCTCTGGAGGAGTGGATGTTTATACTTTTGATCTACACGACTTTGAGTATCCGGACGGTGAGTCTGCGCTCACCGCCTCCACTTTGATTCACAGAGATGACAACCCCGGTCTAGTAAGGAATGAGGAGGTCAACAAATTTACCCTCACCTCCCAAGTCCTTGCAAAATTCATTTCTACAACATTTTATTTAAGTCCGGTGAGTATAGCAATGCTAGGGGTTCAGTTCCTCTCATAATCTATTGCCTTCTGAAAGGCATCAAGATTGATTTTCCTCACCTCATTGCTACTCACATGGCCTCTGACCATATCCGCATGTCCGGTAGGCACTTGCCTTATGGGATGCTTATTACTCATTTGCTTCAGAGATTAGGTTTTGATTTGTCCTCTGAGACTCCCTGTCAGCCCGCTATAAATTTAGATAGCGTTCTTTTGAAGAGGATGCAGGCTCAAATGCGTCGTCACGCCAACAGCAGCCCTCCTGTTCCTCCTGTTGATATTCCAGGGTCATCTTCGGCCCCTGGATCCTCTTCCGTCCCAGGGATTTCATCTGCATCCGTGCCATCTTTATCTCCTGAGTTCCAGTCTTTTGTCTCTTCTGAGATTCGCTCTTAGATCCAGGAGCATCAGTCTTGGATCGAGCAGCGTGACGCAGCCTTTCGTACGGATTTGGAGCAGCGTGATGCAGCCCTTCGCGCGGAGATGGACTCGCACTCCAGGGATTTCGCAATGACATGACTTATTTTGCGAACGCCATGAGATTCGTGGATTCGCAATTTGAGACATTATTTACGAAATTCGATATGCTTGGTCCAGATCCCACGACCATTTCTCGTCCTCTTCCATCCTCCGGTCCTCCATTTCCTATCAGAGACCCTACTGCTGATCCACCTCCACAGCCCGGCGTTGCTGGTATCGATCCAGAGGAGGCAGGTCTTCCTTCTTCTTCTTCTGATGATGATGGTGATGAGACCATGGCAGAAGATGATGCTGAGGAGAGTTCGTCTGAGGAAGACGACGCTGAGGAAGGTTCTTCAAAGGACGATGCTGCTGGTGGTGCTGAGTGACCTGCCCCTTTTGATGATGTCAAAAAGGGGGAGAGTTATTTGTTGAGAGAGACTCCATATTTTGTGCACTTATATTTTTGTAGTATTTTCTGTTGTTGGACATTTTTATCTTGTATTTATGTTTGTGTGGACATGTACTTGTTTATGTTGGTTATGCTTTGTGGACATGTGTTTCATTTCTATTTTATGACATGAGTATTTTTATCTAGCATGGATATATGTGTTGTGGATGTGTTGTGGATTATGTTGTGGATTATCACCCATCATTTTTTTTTGAGATTCGTCTATGCCTGAGTATGATTTTTTTTATATATGCATGTGTTGAGGGGGAGCTTCATTTGAAGTCTCTACCCAAAATATTTGTAATAACTATATATGTTTTGTCATCATCAAAAAGGGGGGATTGTTGGCCCAAAGGCCATTTAGCCCTATATCTTGTTGGATATTTTGATGATAACAAACCATATTTAGTTATGTATTTAACAATTTTTTTAAAAGTATTTCAGGTTAAACAGGTTGATTTGACGGCTCCGATATCAAGACTCACAAGTTTGGACGCCGCTTAAAGATGTGCATTCCCAAGCTAAGCACATTAGGAAGCTTCGGGATCAAGACATGAAGAAAAGACCAAGTCAAGATCAAGACAATGAAAAAGTCCAAGATTTGTAATTTTTGCTTTTCTTTTAGAATCTTTGTCAAAACCTAGATGTTAGAAGTAGATTATGGGTTTGTCACTCACACACACACTTTAGTTTGATTTATGGCTTCAAAAACAATTTCGATTTCCTACTTAGTTTTATAGGTGACATGTTTGAAAATTTGTTTAAAAACTTTAAGTTTTTGGAAAAACCAACTTTTAGAAAAACAAGTTTTTATCAAGAGAAACTTTATCAAAATGTTTTAACATGTTAGGGTAGTGACATATGGTCACACTCCTATTTTTAAAAATTCCAAAACCCCAAACACAAGACCAAAACCAAAAACCCAAGTTCTGGTTCTGATTTTTCAGAACTGACAGGAGCCGGTCGACCGACGTACACGCTGTGCATGTGTGTACGTCGGCCGACCGCTCCGGTCGACCGGAGCACTTACAGTGCTCTCTGTTTGCTCGGGTCGACCGGGGCTGTCGACCGTAGTCCCCCAACGGTCAAAAATATGACCGTTGGCGGTCGACCGGCCCGGTCGACCGGCAGCTGTCAGAAAGTCTGACAGATTCCAACAGCTATATTTTTCTAACAGATTTTGTTGGGATCTCACCCCAACGAATCTCTCTTGCTGTTTTACCCAGTTTTTCAATCCCTATAAATAGTGGGTCACTTCAACATGATAAGACAACTATTCCTAAACATTTTACAAGAGATTTTCATAAGAATTTCAAGTCTTCATTTTAGAAAAGATTTTCAAAGCCAAAATTTTCATACACCCATTTGAAGCCTACTCTTCTACTTCTCTCTAGATTTTGCACTACACAATCCCAAATTTCTACATCTACATATTGGTTATAGGATTATGCAAGTGAGCTATTTTGTGATCAAGTGTGATCATTTTCTTCTTGAGCGAAGTTGTAGAGGCATCGGCCTCAAAGCGAGCTAGTGTGCTCCGGGTGGTGTTGCGGCATCACAAGTGATCGGACAAGTGTGTCCTTGTCTTGAAGATCCGGTGGGATCGACAATAGTGAAAATCCTTCAAGTGTGAAGGCGGGGACGTAGAGCGTGGCTCGAACCTCGGAAACATATACTTGTGTTTGCGTTTGCTCGAATTTTCTCTAAACTCAACTCCTTTATTTCTTGCACTACTTATTGTGTTTATTGCTAGTCTTTTAATTTGAGCAATTTGTTAGTAGAATTTTTAATTCCGCATTATTGCCACATTTCATATAGCCATCACCTATTCACCCCCCTCTAGGTGATTTCAATTTAATCATGTAACTCTCTCTAACCTAAAAATAAAATAAAAAATAAATAAAAATTACATCGAAGAAGAAAAAAAAAAACCTAAACTAAACTAACCTAAATCTCCCTCTGGAGTGGTGCTTCTTTTGCCTTCGGGGTATGATTTGTGGAGTATAACCTTAATCTCTCTTAGGCTAGTATTTATCTCCCCAAATAACTATGTAATCCCTCGTGCATTCTCGCTAATAGAGTTGTGTTTCAACAACGTCTCAGAATATAATACTCTTTTAATCAGGATGCAACTTGATGAAGAGATTGGAGTCAGAAATCTCGAAGTATACGGTGACTCGAAGCTCTTCATCAATCAAGTTCGCGGGGAGTATGGAGTCCGATATGAAGACTTGGTGCCCTATCACAACGCGACCATTATCATGACCAACTTCTACATTGACCATGTACCGCGTCAACAAAATGCACATGCAGATACGCTAGCGTCCCTTGCTGCTTCGTTGGCCCTTCCAGCTGGAGCCATTGAAAAAGTACTCGTACATAGTCTTGACTTGTAATGCTGCAAATTCGCCCTTGAAGATAGTAAAACTCCAAGAAGAGACCTTCAAGTTAAAGAGGTTCTTGAGACTTTGACAAGTCTCGAACCTAGGGATTGGCGATTCCCTTACATCGACTTCATCTTATACAATATATTACAGGACGACCCTAAGGAGGCAGCTGCCATCAGAATGAAAGCTCCTCGATTCTATTACAATGCGATCATGCAGACATTATATCGCTGATCGTTTAATGGAATCTTGCTCTGATGCCTTTCACACAAAGAGGCACAGGAAGCATCAAAGAAGCTCATGATGGTATGTGTGGAGCTCACCAACCCGGACCCAAGATCGGAGACCGACTCAGAAGACTTGGCTATTATTGGTCGAAGATGATCCCTAACGCCATCGCCTATGCTAAGCGATGTCATGCATGTCAGATCCACGGTGACTTTGTTAATCAAGCACCGGGACGTCTTCACCCAACGTCTTCCTCATGGCCATTTGAGATGTGGGAAATGGACACTATCTGACCAATCAGTCCTCCAACATCCAGAGGACATCGATTCATCTTGGCCATAATAGATTATTACTCTAAATAGGTGGAAGTTATTCCCCTGAAGGAACTAAATACACCATACGTGATCAAGTTCATCAAGTATCACGTGCTCTACCGTTTTGGTGTGCCTTGACGAATCGTTCATGATAATATGCCCCAATTCGTCAGCCAAACATTCCATAGGTTCTGTAACAAATTCAGCAAAGTGTATCATCAATGATATACTATCCAGCCACTATAGCCTTGCAGAAGTCTTCAACAAGACTATTGGGAAGCTTCTCAAGAATTTCGTCTCGAAAAGTCAACGCGACTGGGACGACAAATTAGGGGAGTGCTTATGGATTACCACACAACGGTGAGAACCCCGACAAAAGCCACGCCATTTTCTTTGGTGTACGGATGTGAAGTTGTACTCCCATTGGAGATCCTGATCCCATCTCTGCATGTTGCTTTGACAACCAGAATGGTAGATGAGAAGCACACTGACTGCACCCCCAGGAGTTGGAAGCTTTAGACGACAAACGTCTGCAAGCCTAATAACAAATCGAGCTCTATCAAACTCGGATTTTCAGAGCCTTCAACAAGAAAGTCAGAGGACAGATTATTAAGAAAGGTGACCTTATCTTAGCTGCAGAAGACCCATGGTTATGACTCACAAGATGAAAGGAAAGTTCCAACCCAAATAGGAATGACCATTTGTAGTAGAGTCAGTCTACTCAAATGGAACATCCATCTCATAACTCTAGTGGCGATACGCTTATGATGCCGATCAACGGCTGATTCTTGAAGAACTACTATCTTTGATAGGATTCTTATCATGATCAAGTTAACACTACACCTTTGATCAAAGCTTCTAGATCCATGATGTTTTGGAAAGCGTCAAAGAAGAACTTCTTCCTTCAGCGGATTGCGTCACGGTTATCAACGTCGAGCCGATCGAACATTGTTAGCATCACGATGCATGATGTTAACATTGAAGAGACAAAGTGCAAAACTTCAATTTTAGTTTTGTCACACTTCTCACGATCAAGTTAACACTACACCCCTGATCAAAGCTTTCAGATCCAAAATGTTTGAAAGAGCGCCAAAGAAGAGTTTCTTCCTTCAACGGATCGCATCATAGTCGATCAACGCCGAGCCGACTGAACATTGTTAGCATCACGATGCATGATGTTAACATTGAAAAGACAAAGTGTGAAACTTCTATTTTAGCTTTGTCACACCTCTCCGACGCTTCCGACTGCTAAAGGATAGAGAAAGTAGTTAGCGTTTAAGTCTAACGAAAATTCTTGACAACTTATCATGCTGAGGTGAATAGCATGACTAGTCCAACTCAAACGATAGTTGGTAATAGCATACTAAATTCGTTGATAGCCGAGGGTTTGGTAAAAATTATGAGGGACCTGATCCCAATTTTCTCTCCAAAATTCCTAACCAGTTCCCGTCCATGGAATGGTGAGACCTCAAAAGAAGTTGTAATTGCTTCCCCGACAAAATAATTACAAATCTAATATGTCAAGTTAATATTACACCTCTAACATACCTCACTATTAAGTTAACACTATAAAATTTCAACTTGTTAATTCTCTTCAAAGAATGGCAAGTCTACCAAATTGCTCAAATCACAAATCAAATTTCACGGTTAAGATAACACTACACCTCTGACTAAAATTGCTCATTTCGCAATATAAATCCTTGTTAAATTAACACTACACCTATGACAGTGATTCTCTCGATTTTCCCATCGAAAAGGAGGCATTCGATACTAAGTTAATATCAAACCTCTAGCATCCATTCTATTGTTAAGTTAAATACTACACCTATAACAATTATCCTCCCTTGAGCTTTCTTATCAAAGTCGAGATGTCAAATGCTAAGTTAATATCACACCTCTAGCATTCACCTTGTTGTTAAGTTAATATTAAACCTATGGCATCAATTTTCTCAGTTTTCTCGATGAAAACGAGATCTCCTTGATGCTAAGTTAATATTACACCTCTAGTATTTACTTTCTTGTCAAGTTAATATGACACCTCTAACAATTCAATTTGCTTTCAATTGCAAATTCTAACCCGTCATGTTAACATCACACCCTGATGGTAAAAAAAAGTTTCATAAATCCCCAGCGGATTTAATTCCACTAGTTATTCTCTTCAATAAGATAACAAGTCCACAAAATTTTTTCAAATTACAAATTGAACTTCTGTTAAGTTGACATTATACCTCTGACAGTAACCTTTTCAAATTTCTTAAACGGAGTTTTCAAACTTTGAGTTGCTATGTTAATCGTCACCTCTAGCAAATCAAAGGCAGTCGCTTTCATTTATCTGATTTTCAAAACACAAAAGGAAAGTTAAGTCAAAGGAGAAGGAAAAATCATCACTTTTATATATGTCAAAATTTAAAAGTGATACAAAACACTCTCTTATTTAATAAGATAGAAGTGTTATAAAAAGAGTACAAAGAGTCACTCTTGCTCAGCGAGAGATTGTATTCGATCCTTGAAAAGTCAAAGATCCCTTAAGCATGCCTTTTCGACTGTGGCCAGGAATAGTAGGTCCACTTCTCTCCTCTTGAGAACCATGGTGTTCCTCGAGGTTGAAACACAGTGGAATGTTCTGATTCCACCCGACCAACTAGCGTAAAAGTTCTTCCTCTTTACAAGGCCGTAATTCTTCGCTCAATGGAAGATCCTGCCGTTAGAAAGTCATCCAATGAGTATGGGTTTTTTGTCGTTGTCACTTCTTTGAGCAAGATTAGTGAAGGAGGATCCGAACCTTACTGGTGACATCCCCTTCCCCGTGACTGTAGGTTGTCTAAAAATCACTGAAGACAAGTCATTAAAAAGTAGAGTCCAAACTCCAGACGCAAGGCTAATCATCACCACTAGCGTAGCACCAAGACGCGAGGATTGAAACCCACGTCTCAACATCACTGCAATGACCAAGATGAGGAGCATGAAAGCCGCATCTCAGCATCACTGCAGCACCAAGACGCAGAGCCCAAAGCCCGCGTCTCACATGAATCTTGAAGCAGAATTTGAAGCTCGCGTTTCTCAAGCATCACCTCAATGGCAAAACGCGAGGCCCAAAGTCTGCATCTCAGTTATAACTGTCCTCATTACTGGGTCAATTCCCATATAATGAGGGAGTTAACCCCCATTATGGAGTATTTTTAGGGGACACTTTTACCCCCTGAAACCTCTGTAAATAGCCCAGTTTGCTATGGAAGAGGGGTCGGTGGTTGGAGAAAATCTGGTCAGAAGAACTTCGGTTGTAGGCTATAGAAGGACTAAGATCTCTAGCTAAAAAAAAGAGAGAGTTCAACTCTTCTAACAACTTGCTGCGTATAAGTTTGTTCTTGCCTAAAGTCTCTTTGAGATTCTTGTCAGACATAAGCTATGTTACTTCGTCCACCATCAAAGAGAAGATTCCCAAGAAGTCTTGACATTCACCCGATTAATGAAAAACAAAATTCACTTTTCATTACCGCATCAAGAACCCGGCATTAAATAAAGGGGAGACTTGAGCTTGAATATCTCCCCTCTCTTGTAAAAGGATTATTAATCCATTGTATATTTTTTTTAAAGAATTTACACTTTGATCTTCAATTTTCCCACCAAATAAGAGATGGCGACTCTGCTGGGGATTACTTTCTCTACCGATGAGCAAGTCGTGACGCAAGGTGACGTCATCTACATGAGAAAAATGGTCGAATCACTCATCACAAGTTTAACCAGGCGAAATATGAAGAGTTCCTCTCTTCCGGCTCCAAGAGCTCTAGGGCGCGGCAGTACCACAAGGTCTCCTCAGGGACTCGCTCTCAAGTTCACTCTGAGATCCCTTCAGATACGACTGACAAGAAGAGTGCCATGGCAAACCACATCACATGTGACACCCATGTCAATGTCTCCCACGAGATCCACGAGGTTAGCGTTGCTGATATTCAGCCCGTTCATGCCCATACTCTTCTTCAGTTCCAGGTTACCAGGGGTTCCCAACAACCCGTACGACATAACTGGAACACTGAACATCGACAGAGATGACACGCACGTCAACTACAGGCGCAAGAATCTGGAACAGCCATCTGTCCAGCAGATACAGAATGAGAGGCTCAAGCCTGCGTCTCTTCTAAGTTACGTCAGACGTGCGAAGTCTGCGTATGGAGACCAAAATACGAAGCCAAACTGGCTTGCGTTTCTGAGACTTCACTTCCCAAACGCAACGTTTAGCAGGGCGAGGGCTATGCTTCTTCTCAGAGACACAAGACCTTCGTCTCTACAATCAGACGCGGAATTGAGAAAACCCACGTGTCTCAACCGTCACTGACCAAACGCGATAATTAGCAACGTGAGGTCCGCATCTCTTCTTAGCAAGGACACGAGATCCACATTTCAAAGTCAAAACACGAGAGCTGCGCCTATTTTACACAACGTGAGTTCCACATTTCTGAACCCTGCGTCTCAGATTCTCGATGTAAGGGTGAGTCTCAGAAGATGAAAAGCCCTCGACAACCTGAGGCCAATCTCTTTGATCCCCCTCCCACGGATCTAAGAGATTATTTGACAAAGAAAAGGAGGGCTAATCAGATCACTCCATCTTGCTGCTGTGAATGGCTTATCACATCAATATTCTCTGAATGCCACTGCAGCTTACATGCAAGCAAACGGTCGGTATTCAGACAATTGACCTCGACCTCCCAATCAGCCAGTAGGTGTCGCTCCCACAGAAGGAGAGCCTTCTCTGATGTGGAGTACCCTAAAGTTACTGCAAACATGGCAAGCAGAAGTAGGGAAAACAACCGGTGGTCAACTCCAACGAGTCTAACACAGAGCCAGAAGGATTGTATCGGTATACTCACACTCAGACTAGTACGGTCGTCCCGATCAATTACAGTGTCGTAGCTCAGGGCATTGAAATAAGTGAATCACACTCCGCCGTTACAGAATCGCAGGCCTCGAACTCTTCCATAGAGAAGGAAGCCTTTGCGTACATGATAATACTACTGAGGAGACGACCAGACGCTTTAAACAGCAAGCCCAGGTCCAGAGGGAACAATTCGATATGATTCGCGCTCAACAAGAATCTATCGATACCATCAAACAGATGCTTGCACAATTGCTTGAAGACAAGAGGAAGTCAACCGACAAAGCTTCTTCTAAGAAGTCTAGAGGCACTCATCTTTCGTATATATCGAGGAGAAGGAGCAATCTAATTCCGAATCGTCTAAATCCTCGTCTAAGGAGGAAGACAGCCCAGAGAATGAGGGTATTCATTCTAAAAGAATGAGTCAATTGGAGCAGCGTCTGGAAGCCCTTACCAACCAGAAAGGCCTCCAAGAAGCAGGAGTAGTCCAGCTATATCCAGCCGAGTGGGACCTTGTTCCGTACCCTCCTAAGTTCAATGCTCCGACCTTACAGGCTTTCGATGGCAAAGGGTCACCGAACCAACACATCTATTACTTAAAGTATCAGACAGAAAATGTAGTAAATAATGATGCCATCTTGGCACGTTTGTTCATCGGCACTCTAAAAGGGCTTGCCTTTGAATGGTTCATGAAACTCCCAGCAGGCTCCATCAAAAACTGGGATGATTTGGAAAAGCTCTTCCTGACACGCTTCTTTGAAGACGACTCGGAAATTACAATGCCCACTCTCCTGGAAACAAAGCAACGAAAGGGAGAATCAGTCAAAATATTTGTGGAAAGATTTCAGAATATGGCACTCTGATGTCCTAGCAGTATGACCCATGCCACCATGGTAGAAACATACCGCCATAATCTACAAACTTCACTCCTAACCCAGATAGGAGTTGCTGAAAGTCGCACTTGGAAGCAATTGGTCCAGCAAGGTGAAGATGCTAAAGAAATAATCGCCAGGGTTAGGGCAGAAGAAAACAAACCCAGACCCAAAAGTCGACAAGGCGCGCGCCAAAAATATCTTTTCAATCAAAAAGAAAAGATACATTGGCGACAGAGACAAAATCCCTCGTCAAATCTCAGCCGGCCAAGGGAGGTGGTTCTTCAAGTCAGCCACGTGCCAACAAGCAGTATTCCTTCAAAGACTAGCATGTCGATTCATTGTTCAATTTACTCAACAAGAGCAACAGATTGAAGCTTCCTAAAGCTAGATGTCCTGAAGAGGTCAATAATTCTGACAATTCTAACTACTGCTTGTATCATAGGATGCTAGGGCACCCTATTAAGAGCTGTTACGTCTTCAAAGATATCCTTCAAGTTCTGATCGATGTGAAAGTGCTAAAGCTCCATCTAGAAAAGAAGAAAGTGACGGCTAATATGACATCATTTCTTCAATTTGAAAAACAGCTTCCAGCACCGTCCGAGTAGTTCCCATCCCGAAAGGGGAACTAAGAATGATCAATACGGACCCACATCATAAGCAGGAGAAAGGTTGTATACCTATCCCTACACCTCAGGGAGAAATTATGTGGGTTCATCCCGACCTTGTAGATGGCCAACAGTGGACTACTATTACCAACAGAAAGTCTAAAGGCAAGGCGAAAGCTTCGTCCTACAATGTAGTGTGTGCTTCTTCTCAGGAAGCAGAAATCGATGTTACCTCACAAACTGATTCGGAAGAGGAAACAATCATCCTTGCGACAGAACTTAATAAACCACTTGTGGTAGAAACTCATTCGGGTCAGTCGTATTTAAAGAAGTACGACGAGATGGTGGCAAGCCCTCCTAAACCTACTGCAGAGCCAACCAAGCCCTCTGCGAAGCAACCTGTGGAGAAGCAGAGAGAGCTTCGGTTTTCCAAGGCTCTCCCAAAGAACAATGTGAAAAGATCTCCAACACCTTACCGCTTTGACGTCCTGGCCCAACTAGCCAATATCCCAGCCAGAATCACCCTTTACGAGCTC
This sequence comes from Agave tequilana, assembly GCA_038442645.1. Taxonomy (NCBI): domain Eukaryota; kingdom Viridiplantae; phylum Streptophyta; class Magnoliopsida; order Asparagales; family Asparagaceae; genus Agave; species Agave tequilana. The sequence continues at coordinate 191,504 of JAVJIF010032088.1, read as the reverse complement.
CTGAGACTATCAAAGTCGACAAGAGAAGCTCTGTAGAAAGCCTTAGCTGACGCTGAGGTCTTCATGGCCCAGATCCCAGCTGGACGACAGGAGGAAGATGAAGAGGACTGCCTCTGTGCCTCTTAAAATGCCCCTGCATCACCTTCACATCAGATGACATGCAGGTCAAAGGGAAACATGATCGGCCCCTGTACTTCGTAGGTTACATTAGATAGTCTAAAGTGAGCCGCATTCAGGTTGATCCAGGATACGCGTTGAGCTCATGCCTCGCCGGGTCATGCAGCACTTAGGGATCCCCACCCACCAATTGAGCGCCACTCAAACTACCATCTATGGTTTCAACGCCAATGGTACACGCCCAATGGGGAAGATCAAGCTCAAATGTTAGATCAGGGACCTAAGATCTGAAGTGACGTGCTATGTAATCAACCTGACACTTTGTACAATCTGCTGCTCGGATGACCGTGGATCATCGTAATTCCATCGTCCCCTCCACCCTCCATCAAGTCATGAAGTACATCGACGGAAGTGGGAAAGTCCAAACGTTGATTGCCAAAAGGCATCCGTTGAAGGGGATAGAGAACTATTTCACAGACTCCCTCCTGTACCAAGACTCTCGGAGACGAACGAGAATCCACAGCCAGAGGAACCAAACTCTAGTAATGAAGCTGACACTGAGCCAGAGGCTTAAGAAGAATGCATGTGGGAATGAAATCCACTTGTAACGAGCATTAATAAGCTCGATGTTAATAACACCGCCGATGATGTAGGCGAGTGGTATATTAATGAAGAGTTGGATTTAGCTTACTTTTCTGTGTTTGCTTCTGATTCAGTGCCATCAGAGACTAGTACCGAGGTTGATAATGACCCCTGGTCGGCAATGGATGCTCTAACATCATTGCATGTACCAGTGAAGTTATCCCTCAAAACGTACCAAGATGTCAGAGATCGCAAGAATCAATATTCATGGCCCCAGCAAGACGCAAAGACCAAAAACTAATTCTTTTTGGAAGAATTAAGTCTGAATTGATGTCTCGTGAAGACTCAGAAAGCGAGAACGAATCTCCTCAGTTCTCTTATTATGAGCCACTCAGAATGATGGAGAGGATGGGGTATAATCTAACAAATGGTCCTGGTTTGAACTTCGACAAAGGAAGAAGAACACTACTTCCATCTTTCATTCTAAAGGGAAGACCCCCGATTATTACCATCGAACTCGCAGGGTTTGGGCTATGTGTCAACTCTAATCTCGTCAGCCTCCAAGTCTGAAGAGTCATTATATCATAATTACTCATCTGGCACGTCATTGTGGGAGTCAGACGTTAGTGTCGGTAACCTCTTCGGAGAACTTTCAGTAAACATGATTTCAACAAGCCACTTGGAAGACGGAGATGATGAAATGATCCAGTCTGATACAGATCCTTGGATCAAACACCTAAATACGCTCTGGGATATTCGCTTCGAACGACGCGAAGTACCCATGGAAGATAAGGTCACCTAGATTGATCTAAGAGATGAGGCTAATCTTAAGCCCATCTTTATAAGCGAAAGGCTATCACCCTCCGAGAAAGAAGATTTAGTATCTCTTGTGCGAGAGTATATAGATGTTTTCGCTTGAAATTACGAGGACATGCCTAGGCTTGATTATCGAGTGGTTATGCATTGCCTTAACATTAATTCAGACGTGAAGCCAGTCAAACAGTAGCAGCGACAGTTTCGTCCAGAAATAATAGAAGCAATCCAGTCAGAGTTAAAAAGCTTATAGACTCTGGCTTCATTAGGGAGGAGCAACACCCTGATTGGGTAACCAATATTGTCCCCGTTATCAAGAAAAATGGGAAGATCTGGATTTGCATTGATTTTCGTGATCTTGAAACTTTCCCAAAGATGAATTCCCTCTCCCAATCACGGATGTCATGATTGACAATACGTGCGGGTTTGAACGAATGTCCTTTATGGATGGATTCTCAGGGTACAATCAAATCAAAATGTACCCTGATGACGAAAAGCATACATCTTTAAGGACACCACTGGGGGTATATTGCTATAGTGTCATGCCCTTCGGACTAAAGAACGCGGGGGCAATATATCAGAGAGCTATGAATGCAATTTTTCACGAACACATGCATAAAACAGTGGAATGCTATGTCGACGACATTACAGTGAAAAGCCGCGCCAAGGGCGACCACATAGCAGATTTGAAGACAGTTTTGAAATCATGCGGGTACATCAGTTAAAGATGAACCCCACCAAATCTTTCCTGGGGGTAGCTGATCAGGGGAAAACCGCGCACAAAAAGTGTATGTTTTAAAATAAAGATTAAAAGTGTGTGTGCTTTGCTTCCTTGATACTTCCGTTATAGCATAGAGGCTAAAACGAGTCGAATCCACAAGAACAGGAGGCGATAGAAGCTTTACTGGTTGATTCACGTGTGTGTTAAAAATTCTTCAAAGTTTTAAATAATGAAAAAAAAGAAAGCAAAGAATGGAAAAGAGAAGTAAGGTGAAACACGAAGAAGTGGAAACATAGAAAAGAATGTCTTTGAGGTTTTTGGAATATTTCTAAAATAAAGTAAAAAAGAAAGAAGACTAATGGCTACTAAGTACTAATGGCTCCACTAACATGCTAACTGATTGGTCGCTAATGTTGCATATTTAGTATCATATTTTCATACTTATTATAGAATAAAATCTGCATTGTCCTAATTAAATGCTTAATTTATTTGCAGGCCCATTCCTTAAGGAGATGAAGAGAAATGAGCCCAAAAGCCCACCAAAATTCTGAGTTAAATCAGAATTAATTCGAGCTCAGTAAATCAGGGCAAAATCAAGAGGTTGAAAACCGGTTGAGAAGAATCCTCTCAGAATCGATCGGTTGAAGCAAAGATCAACAACCATTTCTTCAAAATCTCGGAGCTAAACTGCAAATACAATCAAACATAAAGACAGAACGAGAACCCGGGGAGACCCACCAACAGGATGTGGCCACCTGGCTATACCCTGGCCGCGAAAACGCGGCCAAAGCCGCGTTTCCGCGGCTTGGTTGGGGATTTAGGGGGAGCGTTTGCTCCTTCGATCTCCCGGGATCCTCCTCGTGTGGGTTATGCCTATAAAAAGCTAGTATTTGCACTGAAAATTGGACGACCATGCAGAGATAGGATTTAGACTAGTTTTCTATTTTGTAGTTTAGGTTTTTGTTTCTCTTTTTCATGTAATTTTAGTTTTAATTTATGTAATTCAGAGGAGATCAGACTTTCATCGAAGAACAAGAATGAAGCTTGAGCTGAGAGTGACACCGGTGTAAGGTTTCTTTCATTTCTTTGATCGTTATGAAATCGAATCTATGTTCTTTCTTTGTATGTACTTCTTTTTAGTTTTCTTCTTCTTCTTCTTTTCTACTTTACTCATCTTTTTGGTACAATTGTCTTCCAAGTGAGTCTAAAAGCATCGAAAGAGCCTTGCCTTTGCGAGTGCCACCGATAGCTCATGATGATGGAATTGAGTCTCTCTCTGTATCATTTCATGCTTGAGTTGTCTTGATGATGTAATGTGGAAGAGACCAATAATCAACTCTTATGGGCTATGCGCTGATTGCCTCCAATTCAAGGTAGCATCGTAGCTGAAGATTCAAGGTAAGCTTTTGGTGAAAAGAAGTAAGTAATTGTTTTTATTTCTTTTCTTTTATTTCTGTAAATTAAATAACCAACACTACCTCTTCCAAATCATTCCTTTTCAACTCATTCGTACATAGTCGCTTTCTGATTCTCTCCACTTTCTTTATTCTACCGTTTCCTTTCTAACTTTAACATAACTCTTTTTTCATTTTTCTTTCTTAAAAACAAAGAAGAACTTTTGTTTTATCTTCATTAAGATTTCAATACAAAACTTTGAACGCTTCTATCGTAAACCCTCCTTGTGGATCACGACCCGCATAGCCACTTGCTATAGCGGTAAGAATTGAGCACTTGCACATTTTTATTAAAAGTTCTGAAATTTCGTATTTTGTGTGCAGGTTTAGCTTCAATCAAAAATTTTGGCGCCGTTGCCGGGGAGGGTAACGTTTTTATTGAAATCTGATTTTTATTGAAATTTTTTAGAACTAAAACGAACCTTCTTCTCTTTTGCAGGTTATAGGGCAAGCAAAGTGGGAAACAAGGATTGCAGAAACATATAAGTGGTCTTGGGCCTCTGTTCCAGAAAATAGAGACCAAGTACCCTCTAATTGCCGCGTTTTCTCGGCTTTTGCCGCGTTTCCGCGGTAAGGAAGAGTTCAATACTAACTGTCTTTTTTGCAGGGGTGCTTACTTTGCAAAAAAAAAAACTAGTTTTCTGCAACTTTATTTCTTATATGCCATCACCAAAAGCCTGCTAATAAATCAACAGTAAAATTTTTGTTGAAAAAGTTAAAACAATTAATTAGACGTTTGCATTTTAGGCACGTGTCTTTTCAATTCATTTACTTTACTGTTGAAGAGTGCTGGAGTAAGGTACGTTCGCATTGCATTTCGAATAGGACTCATCTCTTGGTTGATTTACATCACTTTGAGTGAATCTTATTTACATATCTTGTACACTTGCACAAATTGATTTTAAGGGCACCACCCATTAACAAGATAAGGTGGGGATTTAATCACCCTTCCTTGGCCCAAAAATCAGATTACAAGCATTCACTAACCCAAACCTAACTAAAAATGAGTAGACGTTGGCCCTAGGGACATCTCGGACTCAATTAGGAGATTATCCTAAAGGGGAAAGATGTTGGAACTTGACTCCTGCAAAATCAGTGTCTAGGAAAGGGATTAAGGGCCGAAAGCCCGAAGGTTGGTGGTTATTTAATTAAGGAACGTCTTTGACAGAAAACATCCCACCAACCTTGCCCTGACCTGGCTGATTAGCTTGTGGTCAAAGTCTGCATTAAACCTCCCATAGACAGTCTAATCAGTTAGGAGTCGTTTAGGTCATAGGTCTACCTTAACTTAGTTAGAATTTTTTCCTTTTATTTGTTTGCTTATTTGTTTGTTTTTTCTTTCTTTTTGTTTGTATTCTATTGTGTGATATGGCTTATAATAACAATTTTTTCAACTTCAATAATAATCCATATTACACACCGACTTTATTTTCGGATATTGCCAACCCGGCATATCATAATTTTAACCAACCTAGTATGCCGGATTGGTCTTATCCGAATCAATATAACCCATGCCCCCAATCTAATAACTATAATTTCCTAGAATGATTTCAACTCTTCACAGAGTCAGTGGGATTCACCTCCCCCGAGTCCAATTTTCAACCAACTTGTCCTCTTTCTCTACCTTGTCCACAATATTTCCAAGATTCATACTCAGTTCCACCAGTCCAAAATAGAAAACTATCAATTTTGGAAATGAGTATGCGTGAGTCCAAACACAAATCTCAAAATCTGATGGACTCACAATTTCACCACCAATTCCAAGACAATACTTCATCTTTTCATCAAACCAATGAACCTATCAACTATGAAAAGATGCTTGAAGCCATGACTCAAGCTCATAACGCTCGTAATCGTGACATAGATATGATGGTCCAATCCCTACGTTCCCACCGTTTGACCAGTTCTGATGTCACTAACCATTCTGTTAGAGCCGATGAATCAGGTTGTTTTGGAAATCAAGATTCTATTTCAGAACAATCATTTGAACTTGCCCAAACTCCAAATTTTGAAAAGAATATTGACAGTTTGGCAAGTTATCCTTTTCATGAAATCGAACTTGAAAATGAATATGATCATCAATCACAACTTAGTGATTCAATTTTACTTCCTGATTTAATTATGACTCCGGTGTCTTCACCTGATTTCAATCTTTTTCTCGAGTCAACATTGGATCCTGTGCCAATTCATCATGAAATTGAATCACTTATTTTTGATGATCATATTGAACTTGACCAATTTTACACTTTTGAAAATCCTATTGACAAATTGGCAAGTTCTCATTTTTTTGATATTGAACTCAATGAGATATGTGACCTAGATTCTCAAATTTGTGATCCAGTTCAACTTTCTGAATCAATATTGATTCCTGTTTTGTTACCAAACTTGAGTAATATTTTAGAGTCAGTTTTGATTCCCCCACCTATCATTCCTGAACTTGAATCACCAATATTAAGTCACATTCCATTGTTGGAAAATAAATGTGAACTTGAGTTTCAACTTCTTGACTTGGACCCAATTCCTGAACCTATTTCGACTCCTGAACCTTTACTTGACTTAAGTCACCTTCTTGAGTCGGTATTAGTTCCTATACTTCCTGAGTCCAAGTCAATCATTCTATCGTTTCATACTCCATTTTGGGACGAGCTGGTTGACAAATTTGACTCCGAAATCAATTATGGAATTTGGAAATTAGATGGGATCAAATATTTAATAAAAATCCTTTATGGATTCATCATTTTAATGGGTTATATTAGAGATATTTCTGGTGGGTTCCTCAAAACTCCACAAAAAGTTGATTGGGCCACATTTCGTGGACCAATCAGACCACCACCGGAACCACCACCTTAAGGTAACATTTTCCTTCCCTTTCGTCTTTCTCATGCATCTATGCATTAATTCATACATTGAGGACAATGCATGAGATAGGTGTGGGGGAGGGTTCTAACATAACTTTTATTTTTCTTTTTATTAAAATTTTTTTTAACATTTTCTTTGCTTTTAAAAACTTTTTGAAAATAGAAATAATATTTTGACATATTTTTTGTAAGAAATTAAGTTAATTTTAAGGAATAGGAAAACCAAATTAGGATTTCTTATACTTGGTCAAAATAAGGTTATTTGTTTGATTTTTAGGGTTAGGAAGATAATTTGTCAAAGTAATTTAGACTTGATCTTTACCTTGATGAAATATGCACACTTCATACACTTACACACTTAGGGTTAAAAACAAAGATTCTTATGCCTTATATATAAAAAAAGAAAAAAAATAAACAAATCTAATTATTGATTAGCTAGGTGCTTTGGCCTAAGCAAGCCTTAGTATTTATGCGAAAGATGATTAGATAAGTTTGAAATATATATATATATATATATATATATAAATCTTCTGATTAAGCTGGGTATTTGTGCCTAATAAAGCATAAGTATTCACGCCTAAAAGGGGTTCATATAATAAAATCCTTAGTTTTGTGGCCTTGTTTGCTCGAGTCTTTAAGTCCTTGGGGTGTTTTCTCACCCGGTGCCCTAAGACCGTTTGGTTTGAGAGTCATCGATTAAAGGCTCGTTACATGGGCAGATTAGAAAGCCTAATAGAACTAAGGAATAATACCACCAAATATATATATATATATATATATATATATATATATATATATATATATATATATATATATATATATATATATATATATATATATAAGGCATAAGAGTTAGAGTTAATGAACCCTTAGTCAAAAGTTTCACAGTTACAAGGTGCATATGACTTAAGGTAAAGTAATAGACGAGATGAGAAGTACAATTTGACTCTTGACTTTGATTGATAACAAATTTTTGAATAGAGACTAAGTTTAGGAATGAAAAATTCAGCTTTTCCTATAACTTATAGATTGCTTAAATCTTACAATTATATTTCAAATATTTTTCTCTTTCAAAATGCTTTTCGAAAATACTAACTCTTTGTTTCTCTTTCTTTATGGATTTTGTGGGTGCAATCCGCTGAAAACCCTCACGAGACAAAACTCGTCCTCTAGGGGAAACCTAGAGGTTTAACGGCTTGTTACACATGCTCAGTGCAATCGCGTGACCTGCGAAAGTGGTCTAATAATCCTTAGTATAGTTTAGTTGTTTTGCTCGAGGACGAGCAAAAGATAGGTATGGGGGTGTGATTGGTCGCTAATGTTGCATATTTAGTATCATATTTCCATACTTATTATAGAATAAAATCTGCATTGTCCTAATTAAATGCTTAATTTATTTGCAGGCCCATTCCTTAAGGAGATGAAGAGAAATGAGACCAAAAGCCCACCAAAATTCTGAGTTAAATCAGAATTAATTCGAGCTCAGTAAATCAGGGCAAAATCAAGAGGCTGAAAATCGGTTGAGAAGAATCCTCTCAGAATCGATCGGTTGAAGCAAAGATCAACAACCATTTCTTCAAAATCTCGGAGCTAAACTGCAAATACAATCAAACATAAAGATAGAACGAGAACCCGGGGAGACCCACCAACAGGGTGTGGCCACCTGGCCATACCCTGGCCGTGGAAACGTGGCCAAAGCCGCGTTTCCGCGGCTTGGTTGGGGATTTAGGGGGAGCGTTTGCTCCCTCGATCTCCCCGGGATCCTCCTCGTGTGGGTTATGCCTATAAAAGCCAGTATTTGCACTGAAAATGGGACGACCATGCAGAGATAGGATTTAGACAAGTTTTCCATTTTGTAGTTTAGGTTTTTGTTTCTCTTTTTCATATAATTTTCGTTTTAATTTATGTAATTCAGAGGAGATCAGACTTTCATCGAAGAATAAGAATGAAGCTTGAGCTGAGAGTGACACCGGTATAAGGTTTCTTTCATTTCTTTGATCGTTATGAAATCAAATCTATGTTCTTTCCTTGTATGTACTTCTTTTTAGTTTTCTTCTTCTTCTTTTTCTACTTTACTCTTCTTTTTGGTACAATTGTCTTCCAAGTGAGTCTAAAAGCATCGAAAGAGCCTTGCCTTTGCGAGTGCCACTGATAGCTCATGACGATGAAATTGAGTTTCTCTCTGTATCATTTCAGCTTGAGTTGTCTTGATGATGTAATGTGGAAGAGACCAATAATCAACTCTTATGGGCTATGCGCTGATTGCCTCCAATTCAAGGTAACATGTAGCTGAAGATTCAATGTAAGCTTTTGGTAAAAGAAGGTAAGTAATTATTTTTATTTCTTTTCTTTTATTTCTGTAAATTAAATCACCAACAGTACCTCTTCCAAATCATTCTTTTTCAACTCATTTGTACATAGTCGCTTTCTGATTCTCTCCACTTTCTTCATTCTAACCG